>CAUYQG010169963.1:0-22017 GCA_963574415.1 Tarsius wallacei | reverse complement strand
GGACAGATGAAGACCAAAGTAAGACAGTGTCCCTGCTCTCTTGGGACCCACCTGACATGGAAGACACATTTATTCATTCACTCTTTCACTCATTCATTCATCCCACAAATACTCACTGAACTCCTACCATGTGCTGGCTCTGTGCTAAGTGTGGGAACATGGCCCTAAAGGAAAGGAGTCACAGTGAGCTAAGCATGAAAGGGTAAATCTTGTAAATACTGCCTACAAGATCTTAGGAGGCTGGAGTACTGAGACTGGATTACATTTCTTCAGGAAGAAGACATCCTGTAGAAAAAGGCAAGTGAGTGAAGGAAGCAAGCAATGGACATTGATTGAGCGTCTACACCAGCAACTTCTGTGTGATTCTCAGGGACTGGGGTCATCTTTAAGGGGAGCCTAGCAAATGAATGGATAATTGTCACACACCACGATGTAGGCAGCAGTCAAAATGAAAGAGTGCTGAGAAGACAAGAGGAAGGAAGGAGAGAGAGAGGGATAGGGAAGCAAGTCTCACTAGAGACCATCAGTGGTGTGTGTGTGTGTGTGTGTGTGTGTGCATGTGTGTGTAGGAGGGGCAGCTGTGGGACACCTGGAGAGACCCTTTTCTTCCAGGTTCTGTGATTCCGATGCTGGTGCCCTGAACACATGAAAATCACAGAAAATCTCTCATTCCTGTGAGCTACTGTGTGTCTCAGAAAAAACGTGAGGGAAGGGAGGAAATAATTTTTTGATGCTGATGCTGCATAAACAGGCTTCTCAGGGACAGGCCCATTTTAATGTGATGCTAAAAATACAAAGACAAGAGAGGTGACGCTCTCAGTCTTGCAGGTCTCTCTGTTGCCTCCTGAAAACTCATCCCACAGAAGTAGACCAGAACAGGAGCCCACCTGATGGCAGCCCCTGGGGAATAAGGAGCAGCTCAGAGAAAGCAGAGAGAAGGGGAGGGCATGCTGACCATTTAGGCCTCTCGACTCCTACAGGGAACTTTTGGCCAGTACACCAGGAAGATCCCTGGAGGCTGAGGCTTGAGAAACCAACTTCATAAAGGCCATCCATTACCCAGGGTTCTGATTTTTCTCAAGGCCATCTTAAATATCCCTAGAGTGCACAGTCACCTGGCGGCAAGGCTTGGGGCTGACAGCAAGGTCTCCCAGCTCATAGCCTCTTCCCATCATTCTGTCTTGGCTACGTGAAAGTCTGCCCGAGGTGTTTTTCTTGCTTGGCTTAAACATTATAACATTATATCACCCTCTTTGGGACCCTCTTTGAGACTAATTTACACATTTTTTTCTTTTTTTCTGGGAAGGCTGTTGGAGCTCCCCCACACTCTGCCTCTGGGCTCCCAGGGCGCTGTGGGAAACACGATTACTGCACTAAATAGGCAGTCCTGCAAGGGTCTGTTGTCTGAAATGTTGCATTCCTAGCACCTCACACCTCCACATATGATACAATTCCCCTTCCCAGGCACCCAGGGCCCGTGCCCACCCTGCCTGTTGGCATTCTGAAGGCTGGAACAGACCCACTCCTCACTGGGACCCCAGGCAGCCCTCAGTTGGCTGAAGGCCCCAGTGCAGGAAACACGTTCAGATCCCATCTCCACAGAGTGACTGTACTCATGGCAACATCTTTTATTCCTGACAGAAGGATGAAAACAGGCACGAATGCCTATGAACACATCGGGTTCCTGAAGGAAGTGGGCCCTGGAATGAGATTGGCTCAGTTGTGTGGGGCAGATACTGGATGGAGTTCACTCCAGTAGATGGAAAACTTGGTGCTCAATGGGTGTGACTGCTCCAGCAACAGGTGGGAATGACCTGTGAGGAAGCCCCCAGTCCTTGTCTGGCACTCTTCTCAACACATTACCAGTGTTTCCCTCCTTTGCACAGCTGCCCTGTGAACCAGGCAATACTCATGTTCCTTTTGCAAAGCAGGAAGTCGAGTCAGAGTAAAACCATGGTACACCCAGGTAACCCATCTAGTAATAGGCACCAGGACCCCAACCCGGGCTAGCTAGGTAGAGATTTCTTGCTCTTAACAATTTCTGTCTACTGCTCCTCTGCAGAGTAGGGCCCTGATTTGAGAAAACTCTCTCTCAAACCTTGTTTTTCCTCTTGTCTCACACCATAACAATCATCAACACAGAAAAAGAGTTCTGTGACCACATGCATGGGGTCCTTATCCCCCCATACAAGGCAGCGGACACCAGCTTGGTGTCCTTTAATTCGATTACAACACTGTCAGATCCCACAGGCTGAGTGCTTAGTCCCCAAGACAGTCCTTCTTCCTGCCCAGAAAACAGTTGCGAGTCTGGGCCTCTGGGATTCTGCATGAACTATTTCAGGTTGGGGTTTCCATGTCCTCCTCTTTGGGTTTGATTAATTTGTTGTAGTGGTTCACAGAACTTGGGAGATTACTTACTTCCATCTATTGGTTTATTATAAAGGATCTTACAAAGGGCACAGAAGAAGAGATGAGTAGGGCAAGGTATGGAGAAAGAGGTAAGGGGCATGGAGCTTCTATGTTATCCCTGGGTGTGCCCTCCAGTTACCTTCATGTGGACACTCTCTGAAAACTGTCCCTTTTTATGGAGGCTTTGTTACGTAGGCATGATTGGCAACCGTGTAGAAATGGGATTGGGCAAAAAGCACATGACCTAAACCCAGCAAGTCCTGACTGTTCAGACTCTTCTTGGCTTCTCTGTGTAGCAGTTCTTCCTCTAGGGTGTGGGACAGGACCTTTCTGGAATGAGGGTCTTTTAAGCCACCTACAACAAGAGTAGGGTCCTATCTTGGGCAGGTGAAAATAATTCAGGATAAGGTCAGAGGGAGAGATGCTATATCTTGATGCAAATTGCCCTGACATGATAAAAAGCAAACACTAGTAACAAGGGCTATGAGAGTTATGAACTGGGAACCATGGGTAGAAAACAATATCTACATCATAATATCACAGGGTGTTTGTGCAGTAGCTGATTTATGCAAACTCAGCAAGCAAGCACGGAATTAGTCAGCAAAGGGAGTCTCCACGGGAGGCCGCTGGGGTCTGCAGCAGGGTGAATTGCATTCTAGACGGTCTGGATATTAGGTTGGTGATGAAGATGGGGATTCACATTCAGGAACAAGACAAGATGGTGGTAACTAGAATCAAGCAAGAGAGTTCCCAGGGCTCAACATCTGGTACATAGTAAGTAAAGCTAGCAATACTGGGTCCCAGGATACGTAATAGACCTTGAAATACTCCTTCTCCTTCTCTAGGCTCTATGTTGGCCAGATTCTAGGGCAAGGCCACACACCACTCTTGGAATGTTTACTTAAAGTGAGAATAAGGGCATGGAAAAAAGAGGAAACCACCCAGCCTTACCCAATGCATAGATTTGCTCTTATTCCTTTAGAGCGAATGTGTTCTCTCAGGCCCACCCTGTTTTTTCAGGCCATCCAACTGGAGCCGGTGTTTACTTCCAAGGTTATATTATATGATGAGGAAACATTCTCTGTAGAAAATTTCTGGGGCTCATTAAACAGTGGGTAGAAGAGGAGGAGAGAATGAGGGAAGGAAGTAAAGAGAAAGTTGTAGCAGGATGATGTTTTCTTTTCCGGTAGGAAAGAACCTAAAATAATTGCATCTCCTGTCCAGGACATTTTTATTTTTCACACTTCATTCCTGTTTATATAATAGCATGGATTAGGAGACTGCATTCTTTGGGGAAATTCTCCCCAGGAAATACATTGCAGTGCCCATAGGACTTTTCAGGTCATTAAGGGAATGGGTTGAAAACCAGAAATTACTTACAGTGGAAGATGATTGACTAGAAGTTCCTTCTGTGACCCTTCGCTTTTTAAACACTTTGTGTTTATGATATTTATTTGGACAAATCGATTGGCCTCCCTTTGAGTGTAACTGGAGAAATTTAGGAATGCTTGTCTAAGATTGTTCAGGGCAAGCCCAAGCTGGGAAACATGCTCTGTTTATTTGTTGGGGGCTTTTGGTGAAATAATAAAGGAAATGGTGGCAGGTAGTCTTTGCAGGTAGCAGGCCTTCTCTAAGTCCATCTTTTTCTTTTAAAAATTTCATTTAATTTTAATAGCTTTAGGGGTGCAATTGGTTTTTGGTGGCATGGATGCATTGTATAGTGCTGAAGTCTGGACTTTAAGTGTACCTGTTGCCCCCACTATGCACATTGTACTCGACTTTTGTCCCTCCCCATTTCCCATTCTCTTCTTTCTGAGTCTGCAATGTCCATTATACCATTCTCTATGCTTTTGCAGACCCTTAGCTTAGCTCTCACTTAAAAGTGAGAACATGTAGTATTTGGTTTTCCATCTCCTCTGTGTTACCTCATTTAGGATGATGGTCTCCAATTCCATCTTCAGTCACTCTTGGAAAATGGAAAGATCTGGCAAAACTGGGTTCATCTTTGCCTGACTCCCATGGGTTAGGGCTGGCAGGCACTCTTCAGTTTCTTCCTGCATCTTACCTGCCTGGCCCTATAGTATTTGGGCTGGAGAACCTAGGGACCAGTAATAAACAGCACAGTGGTTTTTACACTAGAGTGTGCATTGAAATCACCAGAGGGCAGGTTAAAATGGTGCTGGGCCCACCCTCAGGGCTCCTGCTTCAGGTGTCTGAGGCTGGGCCTGAGAACCTGCGATCCTTACAAGCTTCCCGTGATGCAGATACTGCTGATCTGGGGCCCACACTTTGAGAAGCACTGAAGAGTCGTGTTCTCCCATCAGTACCCCCAGTCACGTGCTTGTGGACACAGTTCTTCGACAAGCTAGGACTGGCCTGCGAGATGGATGTGTGTCGATGGGACTGGGAGAAGCAGGTGGCAGTTCTGGTCAGGGGATGTCTAATCAGTCAGGAGGTATTTGAGGACTGGTGGTGCTTCAGTGTTTGTCAGGGCTGCTGGAGACACACTTGGCATGCTCTCTTGTTTTTGGCAGACCCTGGCTTTTCTGGGTCAGGGTCACCAGCCATTGGAGTCCAAGGCCCCAAGGAGAAGCAACAAGGCCCCAGCAGGAGCCAGTCTCTTCCAGAGAATCCGAGGGAAGGATGAAGAATGCCCCACAGCCCGCCCAAACTGCTTGCACAAGCTTCTTATTTATTTCAATTAAGCTCCAGGCTCATTATGTAGCCGCAGAGCTCACTCTTCCACGGGAGGGGGGAGAAATCACATTTCCATCTGCTCCTCCAGCTTGGGGAGCCCTGAGGGAAGAGACAGCAGCCACGCCAGGGATGGCCTCCCGGTCACTCCGAGCATGGGAGACGGGAGAGGCATTCTGGAGCCTCTTCATGCCATTCCAGGTAAAGGCTGGGAACCACGCCTGCGTCAGAGGGATGGAGGTGTGAGAGCGGGATAAGCTGCTTTTTCTTCTTTTCTTGACAAAGAAAATATTTCTCTGTACATCTGGTTTGCATTTTTCTTTCGGGCTCTGCCAGAAACAATTGTGAAAACAGAATGCAGCCCAAGATCGAAAGAATCTATCCATTCCTCTGGAATTCTCCATCTGTCCTGCTGGGCCCCATGTTAGGATTTGAGGAATTCCTTCATGCAAAGTCATCAGGCTTGAAAGATACTGCAGGCGGGTGCTGTGTGGTTTACCAGTGCAACTTCTCACTGCAGATGTTGGCTTCGGGCCATTGGTCCATCCAGAATGCTTTCCCCACCCCTAACTATCAAAATCAGCCCATTCATTCACGTATCAAGTATTTATCATACTTCTCTGTATCTGTCATGGTGAGATATTTCAGGATGGATCAGTAGTGAGCAGAAGAGTTGTCACTGTTGTGAAGCTCACACTCTCTGGGAGAGGCAGGAAACATACCCACCTCCTCTAACCAGTTTAAAGAGAGTCATCGGTGATGGTGCCCAGGAAGCAGTGTTTCTCTAATACCTGTGGGCAAGGACCTGTTCTTTCCCATTTCTCACTGATCCTGGACAGACCCATGGTCCTGCTGTGTGTGATCTGTGTGTATACTTGTCCCTTGAATGACAAGTGTTTCAAATACTCAGGTCCATTTACATATGGATTTTTTTCCAATACATACAGCTGGCCCTCTGTATGGATGGGTTTCACATTTGCAACTAAATGTAGATTAAAAATATAGTATTTGTGGGATGTGAAACCTTCCTGCATGGAGGGCTGACTTTTTGTACTTTCAGGTTCTGTAGGGCTAACTGAGGAACTTCAGTATTTTGGCACACCCTTGAGATTTGGGTGTACTCGGGGTCCTGGAACCAACCCCCCATGGATATTAAGAGGCAACTGTAGTTTGTACCAGTCATGTGAGTTGGGCAGTACTGGAGTTGTCTACACTCCACTCAAGGAGATAAGTTTGCCACTCACTTTCTTGGATGCCACCCAGATGTCAGACTGCAATAGAAATTTCTAGGCACTCAGATTCCATATGTTGAAATGGACAGGTAACAACATGTTGGTGACCCATGTTGGTTCACACTCTTAGTGGCCCTCGATCAAGGAAAGGAGAGCGTGTTAGGGGAGAGAATAATGGGGGATTTATTTAGACCATGAGACCAATAAAGGAGGCTTGAGGAAGTGAGATCCAAAAGATGAATAGAGACAGCCAAGGGGGTCGCAGAGGGATCCATGTTCTTGGGAAAGAAACAGCATGTGCCAAAACCCAGAGATGGGAGAGAGCTTGGCTTGTTGAGGAATGGACCGCCGGAGAGTGAGAGAGAGAGCAAATGAACGAAAGTATGTGTGGTGTATTAAGAACTGGGGGCGAGTCTGAAATGAAATGCAGAACGATGGAAGGGGTGGGTGAGGGGGTGTGACGGTCCCTCTGGTTGATATTGAGGCATCCTTTGTGGGTTGGGTTTCAGGGTTAAGGTTGACACTAGTGGAAGAGGGGAGAGTGGTCTGGGTGTGTGCTAGCTTGTTAGGGCTGTCATAAAGACATCCCTCACCCTGGGTGGCTTACAGTAGCATATATTTATTGTCTCACAACTCTGGAGGCTAGAAGTCTGAGCTCAAGGTGCTGACAGGTTGGGTCCCTCTGAGGGCAGTGAGGGAACATCTGGTCCATGTGTCTCTCCCAGCTCCTGGGGGTTTGCTGGCAATCTTTGGCATTCCTTGGCTTTTGCTGAATCACCTCCATCTCTGCCATCATCTTCACACAGTGATCTTCTTGAGTGTGTGCATCTCTGTATGAGGACACAGTCATATTGAATCAGGGCCTACTCTAATGACTTTATTTAAACTTGATCTTCTGCAAAGACCCTGTCTCCAAAGAAGGTCATACCCACAGGTAGTTGGGGTTAGGGTTTTGCCATCCTTTTGAAGGACACATGTTGACCCACAAACAGGGTGAGAGACCAGGGTGACACTAGGGTGGTGGCAGGGGGCCAGGGAACAAATGGGGTGGATCCAAGAGATATTTTCAAGCTCAGCTCAACAGGACTGAGTGACTGATCAGAAGTGTGGAGGGAGGAGAGGGAAGAGACCAGAACTATGCTTCTCAAGGGTTAACATGTGATCGCTCGTGGACTGCTAAGGCCTGCATGATGCTGTCCCCCTAAAACTCACATGTTGGAACCTAACACTCAATGGTATAATATTAAGAGGTGGGGCCTTTGTGATAAAGTTATGCGGGCTCCACCCTCATGATGGGTTTGGTGCCCTTTTAAGAGAGGCTCAAGGCACTCCCTTGCCCCCTTCCATCATGTAAGGATGCAGCAAAAAAACACCATCTTTGATTCAGAGCCTTTATTAGACTTTGACTATGTCAGTACCTTGATCTTGGACTTCCTGGCCTCCAGAACTATGAGAAATAAAACTTTTTTGTAAATAAATCACTCAGTCTCAGGTATTTTGTTACAGCAGCTGAACAGACTAACACAGGGATTTTGTCCAAGTGTAGATTGTAACTTTGGAGGTCTGGGACAGGGTTCGAGATTCTCCTGTGCATCTAACAAGCTACCAAGTGATAAGTGATACTGTGTCCACGAACACACTTTGAGTAGCAAGAAATTAGAGCTTTACAGACCAGTATGGTAGTCACTAACCACATGTGACTCCTAAAGCACTTGACGTGTGGTTAGTCTACACGAAGATGTGCTATACTTGTAAATACACACTGGATTGCAAAGACGTATTTGAAAAATCATAAAATATTTTTTATTATTGCTGCCATTCGTCCTTGAGATAGCATCTTCCTCAGAGCCTCAGGGGGTGAGGGCCAGCACATGGGCAGGGTTAGGAATGTAGTGTGTCTAGCCATGTGTCCCCATCTCATAGACCCCCCAATCCCAGCCAGCCTTCTAGCAAGCAGATGGGAGACTGGGAGAGCCTGGAGGACAGACATGGAATCTGGGTCAGCTCCTGGACCCACGGCATGGGTTCAGTGTTTGTGGCTGCTAGGAATTCTGAAGACAAAAAGAGGAAGGGAAACAGGCACACAGTAGGGAGGACCCTGAGTGTCTCCCTCAAGCCCTGCTAGTTACCCAGGCTTCATCTGGCTCCTTGGGCTAAACTCCCAGTGTGGGTCCAAGCCCAAGGTCAAGGCAACCCTGAAGCCGTCGCTTTCCGTCATCATGAAGTTGGGAGGGAGTTTGATTCCCCGTGAGGGGACTGCAGGGCAAGAGGCAGGAACCAGGGAGCTCCATGGGCCAGACGGTTGGGAACTCTGAGAACTGCATCCTTTGCCAAAAACCCTGTCTCCTCTCACTCCTGTCACTCTATGGCACCAGTGTCATCATCCCACTTTAAAGATGAGGAAATGAGGGCCAAAGAGGAGGATGAGCTTGCCTAAGTCTGGGCAGTTAGGAGGTGGCAGAGGTGGGATTTGAACCCAGATCTACTTGATATCAAACCCAGAGATCCACCCCACCCCCCAGGCTGTATTTTAGAGAAGGGGAAGATAGGAAAAGAGGATGTAGTTTGGGGTCGGGGTGATGAGGGGAGAGTGGGGGTGATGAGTGACAAAGTGCTTGTCTCAAGAGCCACATGTTGCCAGAACTTAGCTCAACTTTTCTGATCAAGCTGTTGGCTCATTCTCCTCCGGGGATCAGAAGCCAAGGCCCCTGAGGGCCATGTTGTTCACTGGCTGAGCCTAGTCCACTGTGTGTCAGAGAACCTCATGTTTTTGAGGGGCACAAGTGTCACGAGCCTGGCAGAGTGGCCAGTGCTTCTAGCTGTTTTTCCCTTGAAAGAGCTCCATCTAGTCTGGGGAGGAGGCGGGGTCCTCGGCAAAGTATGCAGTCCCTACACCGTCCCAACTGTCTGTCCCATGGTGCTCCTCGGCTCTTGCTCCTTATCCTGCAAAGCCGCAAACCACCCCCCTCCACCAGAGAAACCAAACTTCTTCCCAGCTCCTCACATCCAGAGTCCCTCTCCACCAGCGTTTCTGTGTATGGGACCATTCACGCACGATCCTTCCGTGGGGCTCCACCAGGACCTCGTGTGCCCAAGATTCCCAGCCAGATCCCAGCAGGGGGCCAAGATGCAGGCACGAGTTGCTCCCGCCCTCCCCTGACTTGTCAGTTTTGAAAGTATGTGATTTGGGGATCTGAGACGTATCAGTAAAGGCAAGAGTGGAGGTTACAAAAGGAGCGGCACCACTGAGCGGGAGTGAGGCATCCAGAACCCTGGGGGAGGCCAGGACCAGGGAGCTGGTGTGAGGCATCGGGGTTGTGTCCGGGGTGTGAGGGCCGGCTCAGTGGCACTCTTCTTCACAGGGAACTGCTGGGATGGCCAGCGCTCAGGACTCTGCTGTGGATGGGCAGGGGCCCAGGAAAATGGGTGGAGAAGACGGACACAACAGTGGCGTTTATCGAGACTTTACTATGGCCAGACTGTTGCCGTTCCCATCTCACTAATCTGGGCTGTGAAGGGTCAGCAGAGGGAGTCATAGAAGTCATGGTCATCTTAGAAGGAGTAGTTCTCATGCTTCTGCAGCCAGAGTCAGGAGGTTGTGAGGACGTTCCACATCCCAGTGCCATGCTGACCCTTTCACACTCATTAACATGCTGAGTCTTCCCAAGGACCCTGAGAGAGAATCATGTGGGTTTTCTGAATACACCCAGAACACCCAATACCCCAAGTGCACTCTGCTTTCCTGCAACAGCTCCAATAGTGCCACATTTTAGAGAGGAGGAAACTGAGTCACCGTGAGGTTAAATGACTTGTACAATGCTCTACAGTAGAGCCAGGGTCTGAACCGAGGAAACTGGACTAGGTGTAGAGTCCCCATCATAGCCACTCTGTCTCCTCCTTATCACCACCATGTGACCGCTGGTGCTTAGCAGTCACTGTTAAAAACATCACCAGTCCTCTGGTGAGGAGATCAGCAGCCTCTCCTGCAAAGATCCGGAACGTGAAGAGCTGAGGGCCATGTTGTCTGCCCCACTCTGCCCCAGACAGCTAAAGCAGTTTTGGACGATACGTATATGAGCAGGCGTAGCTCTATCCAAGAAGACTTCATTTATGAAAGCCAGTGGCCACCAGCTAGGGTTGCCAGATCAAATATTTTATTTGCTAAATCTGGCCACCTCAGGTGAGCTTGAAACGACTGTGGTTTGCCAAGTTCGAATTGAGTGAGTGCCTGTTTTTTGTACTTTATAAGCATTCCCTTAGTTCCCAGAAAGCATCTGTGAGGCAAGAGTTATTCCTATTTGACAGACATGGAAACTGAGACTCAGAGGGATTAAGAAACTCGCCCAACGTTATGGAAGTGCAGAGCTGGGTTTTGAATAGGCTGCAGGTCTATTTGACCCTGTAGCCTCAAGCAGTGAATTGTACCCTAATAACGTAAGACCCTTGTACAAAAAGTCCATACTCCCAGCAACCTCTTGAAATTTAGACAAAAAGGAAAGATGCTCTCTGATTCTCTGTTCTCTCCTATACTTTGGAAACCAGGCTGCTCTTAGACTTGTATCTGACTCACTTGGATGAGTGGAGGAAGAGAGGCAGAGGATGGCATGCAGGGGCATTTGCTGGGTCACTTTTAGTGACAGCTCTGAGCTCTTGGCCTAGTAGCAGCTTCTTGTTTAGAGCACAGGGCAATAACTACCTGTTTCTCATCTAAGCTGGCTTGGAGTACTCTACCCAGGCAAATGCAGCAGCAGGACCTCTATGGGGCCTGTGAGCTCTGCAGTTTTCTAAGTGGTTCTTAACTTGGGCGGGGGAAGGAGGGGAGGGAGGGTGACTCTGCTCCCCAGGGAACATTGGACAATGTCTGGAGACATTCTTGGTTGTCACAACTCAGGATGGGGTGCTAATGACATCTCATGAGTAGAGTCCGGAAATACTGCTCAACATCCTACTGTGTGTGGGACAGAACCCCACAACACAGAATTATCTGGCAAAGATGTCAACAGTGCTAAGGTAGCAAGACCTTGGTCTATGGTGAAGCTGTCGATGGAACGGTTCTGCTTTGGATGTACTTGCTCCTTGTCTCAGTCTGTTCGTGCTGCTATAATAAAATACCTTAGACTGGGTGATTTATAAATGGTAGACATTTGCTTCTCACATTTTGGGAGGCTTAGAAGTTCAAATCAAAGCACTGGAAGGTTTGGTGTCTGGTGAGTGCTGGCCTCTACTTTCAAGATGGTGCATCGAGCAATGCTTCCTCTGGAAGGAACGAATGCTGTGTCCTCACATGGCGGAAGGGATGGAAGGAACAAGTTCACCTCATCAAGCCCGTTTATAAGGCACTGATCTCATATATGAGGGCGGGGAGATGGCCTAATCACTCCTAAAGGCCTACCTCTTAATATGATCATATTGGTTGTTCAGTTTCAACATGAGAATTTTGGGAACACATGTAGACTACAGCATTCCCTCCCTGTTTTTTGGTGGTTGGATGTGGGAGTTAACCAGTGAAGATTCTTCAGATTGAAGACCTCTGCTTGTTCTCTCTTCTTCCCTGTTCTCCAAAAAGGGTACCTTCCCTTCCCTGTCAAAAGCCTCACCACCATTTGCCAGACTCACTGTCTCAATCAGGTTCTAAGCAGAAATACAGAAACCTTTTCAAGTATTTACAACAGAGGGGACTGAATGTGGAAAACTGGAAAAGATAAGAGACAAGGTGATGGATCATGTCCCCCTTAGGCTGTAGAGATCAAGAGACAAGGTGGGCTATGTTACTGGAAAGCAGGGGCTGTCTAATGGGAACTGGAACATGGAGGAAACGTTGCTGCAGAATGGACAGGATGCACAAGGAGAAACATTGGCTGCTGCCTTCCTCCTGTCCTCTATCTTCTGCCAGCACCCGCAGTCGGACAAAAGCAGTTAGAAGGCGAATGACCCAGGGACCTGGGAATGTACCCCCAGAGTTAGCTTCCTTGATTTACAAAGCAGAGCTGGGGTGGGAGAGAAATGGATGTAAAAACAACAGGCCCAGCGTTGGCCTGCCTACTTCTCTTGCTAGAAAGAAGTGGAGGAATTTTGATTGTGCATAGAGGCCCTGAGCTACCTTCAGAGTTTCCCGAGAGAGAGAGGCTCGAATAAGAACTGAAGTTATCCAAGAGTCCCTAATGACTTCTCAGGGGTCAGGGTAGACCCAGGGTATAAATCTTTTGTACATCATCTTCCAATATCAGTAAGGTATTACAGATGCTTGAGTCAGCTTCCAGGGAGAGTTCTCAAAGTAGCAGGATCATCTGCATCAGAATCCCGGGGGGCTATTCATCACGCCAATTCCAGGTCCCCAGCCACAGTTCTGGATTCAGCATTTTCAACAGAATTCCCAGAAGTGCTTCTACACTCTGCAGTTGGAGAACCACTGCTGAAAGGTTCTGCTCATGTTGGCAGTGGTTTTGGGGGCTGCTCGCTCTCCTCCAAATTTCCCATTTTGTTGATTAGCTACGGATAGGAACTCGGGCATTGCCATTCTCTGTTTTGCAACACTTTCCTTCACGTGCGGGAGGATTTCCTGTGGGTATGTGACACTGAAAAACTAGATTTTTTTAAAAGGAGGAAAATCAACTGTTATTCTTCTTTTTCCCCTTGAATGAATTGTACACTGGGTGGGGGAGAGAAAGAGAGAGAGATTGTGTGTGTGTGTGTGTGTGTGTGTGTGTGTGTGTGTGTGTAGATGGAGGTGGGAGCACAGAGAGATGGAGAATGCCCTAACATTTTAAGAGAGGGTTAATTTCGTGATCAAATAGAAAATGTGAATTGGAGGCTCTCCTGAGTGATAATAAAAACAGCTTCATTTCCCCAAAAGTCTAGTACGTGTAGAACACTATATATATATAATTTCAGTTCCTCACAACATCTCTGAAATATAGGGAAACAGTGTTCCAGTCTATAGATGAGGAAACAAAGACCAAGAGAGGTAAAATAATTTGCCTAAAGTCGCAGAGCTAGCAATGCAGTGGAAACAGGATATGCAAGGTACTTTCAAGTGAAGGCCTAGAATAAATCCCATTTTCCTGCCACTCTTCCAGGGGGATTAAAAGCCAAATTAATATTTAAACACTCAACTGGATTCCACTGTCATAAAAGTGCAAAGACTTCTGTGGATCTGTCTTCAGTAAACTGGTGAGAACTGGGTTTTTTTGTTTTTTTAAATCTCTGGAAGTGGTTCTAAGGGCACAGTAAACGAAGACATGTTTATTGAAGAAAATCTACTAATATTCCATAACAACAGCAAGTGTCTGTGATATCTGAACCAAGACCTACTTCCTCAATTCCCCTGTCCCAGCTTTCTAGACTGATATAGTCAGGAATACAGGGCTTCCTCTCCTCCAGCTCCCAGTCATAGGACAGTCTTCCCAGGAGGATTCCCCCTGCCCCCGCCACCTGTCTCTGAGGCTAAGTAGTGGCAAGTGAGGTAAGAGGTGAAGGCTCCCTTCTTCTGCCCAGCCCCACTCATGGGACAGAGGCTTGAGCACAGTGCCACTGAGAACACTGGGACTACAATCACTCAGACCAAGCTCACAGGGGAGTGTGGTGTGCTGAGGGAAATAAGACAAGGTGACACAGGTTGCTGCCCCCTTCCCACCAAATGCTCAGCTCTTAAAGTAAGGGTATCACTAAGATAAAAGTTTGCCATTGTCCTTGCCCAGTACCAGAGCCTTGGCTTAGAGAATTTTCCCTGAGGGAGAAGAAATCATAGAACAGAGAGCTCTAAATATCCCCACAGGGGACCTGACTTGATTAGCAAGAAGTACAAGCCTAAGAGTCCTGTCAAAAATAGGGGTGGTTGTGGTGAATGGTTGGAGACTCACAGGTTTATTGTTGATATGGTTTGAACTGTAGGTCAGTTAGTTTGCCAGAGAAACAGGGAAAGAGAAGAATGTGAAGGGCCTTTCAGGGGCCAGAAAAAGTCTCAAACATTGACCTCAGCAACTGTCTCTTGGAAATTAAGTTCGATTGGATCTGTCTGTGAAGCAATTTATACCCCAGAACATTGTTGAAAATAGTAGAGCAGTTAGTGGGGCTTAACAGCTGGGTGTGGTCAAGAAAAGAGAAAGTCAAGGAGAATCTGTCAAAACCATTGTCATCCCAGGGTGACTGTGGGCATACTCCAGGCTGGGGTCCCTGAGGAGCAACATCAGAAGTTTCACACTACAGGGGAAAATAGAGTTCACTAAAATAATCCAGCCAGTCACTAAACAAGTAAATAAGCAAATAACAGTTATAAATTCCAGGGGAGGGAAGACCAGTACCCAGAGATGCTATGATATCAGATCTAAAATGTCCAGTTTCCAACAAAAAATTCTAAGACTTGCAAAGAAACAGAAAGTATGACCCATGTTTTATTGGAGATGTTTGGGATGGCAACAAAAACTACCTGTGAAAGTGGCCAGATGTCATATTAACTTAATTCCAGTGATATATAGAAGAGTTAGTCATATATACGCCTATTCATTTTTTCTCTTTTAGAGTTATTATTTTTATACATATTACATACCCATCAATGTATTGTTATAACTTTTACTTTTTATAATTATAATTGTATGGCTTTTAGAAAAGGCAAGAAAGAAGAGCAAGTTTATATTTACAGTTTTGGCTATGCTAGCCTTCCTTTTTATCAAGAACTTTAAATTAGACATTATATGTATTCAGAGAATTAAAGTAAATAATGATTAAGAAATAAAAAATGGTATGATGGCAATGTCACATCAGAGACCATAAATAAAGAGAAATTATTTAAAAAAGCAAAATAGAAATGCTATTTTTTTTTCTTTTTTTTTTTGACCAGGTCTCCCTCTGTCACCCAGGCTGGATTGCAGTGGCATGATCATGGCTCACCACAAGCTCAGTCTTCTGGGCTCAGCCTCCCTAGTAGCTGGGACTATAGTCACACACCACCATGCCTGGCTAACTTTTTAAGTTTTTATGTAGAGGCAAGTTCTCACTATGTTGCCCAGATTGCTCTCAAACTCCAGACCTCAAGCAATCCTCCTGGTTCAGCCTCCCTAAGTGCTGATATTACAGGCATTAGCCACCATGCCAAGACCAAAAAAATGGAAATTCTGGTTTTTAAAAGTGCAATAACTAAAACAAAAATTTACTAGAGGGGCTCAGCAATAGATTTAAACCAACAGAAGAAAGAATTAGTGAACTTGAAGATAGACTGATAGTGATTATGCCCATTCAAAGAACAGAGAAAAAAGAATAAGGAATAAACAAAGCCTCAGAGAAATGTGGAACATTATTAAGTAGACCAATGTGTAGTATGTACAAGGAGAGTACCAAAAGTAGAGGAGAGAGAGAGAGAAGTGTACAGAAAAAAACAAAATTCAAAGAAATAATAGCTGAAACTCCCCAAATGTAGAGAAACCCTTCGTTTATATATTCAACAAGCTCAACAATCTCCAAAAAGGATAAATGCAAGGAGATCCAAAAATAGACCCATCATGGTAAATATGCTGAAAACCAAAGACAAGGAGAACATCTTGACACCAGCAAGAGAAAAATGACTCATCATTTACAAGGGAGTTCCAGTAAGATTAACAGCTGACTTTCCATCAGAAGCAATGAAGGCCAGAGGCAGTGGGATAACATATTCAAAGCGCTCAAAGAAAAGTAATCTGTCAGTCAAGAATCTTTTATATAGCAAAACTATTTGTTTATTGTAAATAAATAAAAATTGAGAGAATTGGTTGGTAGCAAGCCCACTTTGTAAGAATTACTAAAGGAAATTTCTCAGATGAGAGCCTGTAACTTCAGATAATAATTTGAATCCACACATACAAAAAACCAAAGAGCACCAGCAAAGGTAATTATGTAATTATAAAAGACAATTATGAATACATATTTTTTCAACTTTTTTCTCTTAACTGATTTAAAAAGCAGTTGCAGAAAACACATGTATGTAATGTATTGTTGGGTCTAGAACATATGGAAATGTAAAATATTTGTCAATACTAGCACAAAAATGCTTGGGTTGGTGCAAAGCTACCCTGGACTAAGGAAATGACCCCAGATGGTAACTCAAATACACTGGGATAAGTGAAAGGAATAAGAAATGATATAAAGGAAGGCTAGCATAGCCAAAACTGTAAATATAATGTGCTCTTCTTTCTTGCCTTTTCTTAAAGCCACACAATTATAATTATAAAAAGTAAAAGTTATAACAATACATTGATGGGTATGTAACATTTATGCTATAATATGTATAAAAATAATAACTCTAAAAGAGAAAAAGTGAATAGGCATATATATGACTAACTCTTCTATATATCACTGGAATTAAGTTAATATGAATATGAAACTGATTCTGGTAAGTTAAGATGTATATAGTAAGCCCTAGGGCAAGCACTAAGGAAATAACTCGAAAAATATAGTGGAAAAATCATTAAATAAATGAAAATGCTTCCTATATATATATAAAAGATTTATTGGAAGGAATTACTATGCAATTGTGGAGGTTGGCTGGGCCAGTCCAAAAATCTGCAGGCCAGGTCATCAGGAGGAGAAGGCTGGGAAGTCTTGGGCAGAAGCTGACACCAAGTCCACAATGGAATTTCTTTCTCCTCAGGGAAATCTCAACTCTGCTTTTATTGCCTTCCAACTGACTGGATCAGGCCCACCATGAATATGGAGGAAAATTTCCTTCACTTAAAGTCAACGACTGTTAATCACTTCTACAAAATACCTTCCCAGCAACACCTTGAGGAGTACTTAATTGACTGACTGGGGACTGCAGCCTAGCCAAGGTGAGATGTAAAGTTGGCCATCATGCTTTTCTAATAAGCTAGTTATGCCTCAATTTTTGCTTTAGGGTAGGATCTTGGAGGAACCCAAACTAAGATAGCCCTATTCCCCTCTTTGACTCAGTGCAACGTGTAGTTTTCTGTCCCAGGGGGAGCAAAACTCAATTTAAACACCAACAATTTCTGTGACAGTCCATGCTCTCAAAACGCTGTGACTTCTTTGGTTTTCTTGTCCAGTATGTGATACATTTGAAGATTGTGTCAGCTCTCACTTGGATGGTGGTTGCTCATGCAAGGCCAAGTTTGACACATTATTTTGGCTGCCACAGCCCCCTGCATCCATAAGCCAGTGTTTTCTGTCATCACCTTTGCTAAGCGTCCCAGGATCCAAAGAAATACAGCATCCCCTGAGTAGTATTACTGCTGTCTTAAGAAGGTATTCATAGGAAGGTTCCTGATTAAAAATTTTTTTTTTTCCATTCCCCTGAGCCCGGCATCAAATATTTTCACTACAAAGCCTGACTCAGGACAGAAATATAGCAGATAAACATTGCCATATGTTTTTAAATCTTGCCGATTTTTTTTTTAGTGAACTGATACTACCCTAAAAGCTTCATAGGGGGATCTCTTATCATTGATGGTTATTAGAAACAGAAGAAAGCAACTGGATTGGAGGAAACCCCATCCCTTCTGTTCAAGACTTTTATTGTTTCCCCTGGAAACATGCAGGAGTGGCCTAAAGACTGAGGAATGCATGCAGGCCGGGGCCAGGAGCCAGCAAGATCTTGGTTCTCTCTATTTACAATAACAAGAGCTACCAGTTACTCTAAGCTACTACATGCCAGGCTTGTGCTAAGTGCTTTGTGTGCTGAATCTCATTAGATTTTCAGAACCACCCAATGAGGTAGGTGCTCTCTTTATCCTTAGTTTGAAGATGAGGAAATGGCGGCCCGGACAGGCTAAACAACTTGCCCCTAGTCTCATAGGTTTAAATGGCAACGCCGAGACTGGACCTCATCCCTGTCAGATTCCAGAGTCCCCTTCCTTAGCTACTGTGCCATGATGCGGCTTCTGACTAGTTCCTAAAGCCACCATCATGCTGGTGTGGAGTGTTCATAACTCCCTACTGTCCATAGAGGTGGTGTTGCTTGACTGTGTGTGGCTCAGTGGCGGCATTGCAAGTCACTGTTGCTTGTGCCTGGGCTCGAGTGAAAGAGAGTAAGATTTGGAGAGAGTGGTGAAAATTAGAATCTTTACTCCCATGGGGGAAAAACAATTTATTTTCCTATCACTTGCAACATGCTGTCACAGGAAAGCAACCTTTGTGACATGAAAACAATGTCACTTAAGACACAGACTTGTCCCCCTACGTTTAGTTAAATGATTAATTTTCTTCGTATTAACTTAAAATGAGCCCATTTAAAAGAGTACTTTTTTCCTTGAAAGCATTGCTCATTATGCTATCATTTTAAGTAATTAAATCAGAATAAATGGCTCTATGAAGTTATTTTAATGTAACATCTAATTATATCTGACCTAGACTGTGAACTATAATCATTAAGTACATGAACTGTGTAATGTTCTGCACATTCTTTAATAATTTATATTGCAGAATTCAGCTGCACAGAGCTGTAAGCAGGAACAGCATCTTCCAAGACACCTGTTACCCACCTAGGATTGCAGAAGTGGCCTGTCTTTCACGTCAGTAACTCAGCACCCTCCCTCTCTCTGGGAATGCTCAACTCCCACTGGAGGACAAACCGTGTTTGTTTTATTTTGATGCACATTCATTGTTTTGACAAGAGCAATTCAATGAAATGGGTGGCATTTATACACTTTTGGCAATTGGAATGTTTTCTGGGCACCCCCAGCTGCTG
The DNA here is from genome assembly GCA_963574415.1 of Tarsius wallacei. Lineage (NCBI taxonomy): Eukaryota > Metazoa > Chordata > Mammalia > Primates > Tarsiidae > Tarsius > Tarsius wallacei. Next base: position 3,012 of record CAUYQG010169963.1, on the reverse strand, counting down.
GCCTTGCCGGGGAGGGCACTTTACCCAACGGGCTAACGGCAGAGCTGAGAAGGTGTCTGGACCACTGGAGTCACGCTCTGCCTGTTCCTGGAAGGGCCTCTGTGTGTTTGTATTTGCATTTTAAAGTCTCCAACTTGGCCATGGGAATGTGTTCCTGGCTGGGGCTCAAGAGAAGACCTCTCCAAAACCAGGAGGGATGTTTCAACCAAATTTGGGAAGATACGTCAGTGTGACAGTTTTTGTTTTTGAATTTGTGAGCAAGGAATTAAAAACAATCCATTGCTGTTACTGAAATTAGGTTCAAGTTTGGATCTTTTTCCCTCTTCTTCTTTAGCATATTTCATTCTTATTGAGATATTGTCATTGTTTTTTTCCTCTTTTTAAATATATAAACACATCGTGCTTGGGGAAATAAAAATGTTTGTTTCCATTGCCTCTTTTTAGGGAAGAGTGGAAAAGCAAAAGATTTTGGTCCCTAAATTGGAAGTACAAATCCTCCGTCCCTTCTCTGTAAGTCTGAAAAGTTCTGAAAAGTGGAAGTTTTTTCATTACTTGGTTGGTGTTAAAATCTGCCCTGACCTCCAGTCATTTCTGGCTAACCCTGACACCAGCCCTAAGTGGGCAAGCAGAGGTGGGAGCCTGTTCTTTCTGCTATGAAAGCTGAATATTCACTGCCTCTTTAACCCGCTCTGAAGCTTAGAAGTCTTAAGATTCATCAAGACACAAGAAAAGAATTAGGCTGGGTGGGGTGGCTCACACCTGTAATCCCAGCACTCTGAGAGGCTGAGGGAGGAAGATTGCTTGAGTTTAGGCATTCCAGACCAGCTGGGGCAACATAGTGAGTCCTCATCTCCATAAAAATAAAAATAAGAAAAGTAGTTGGGTGTGATGGTGTGCACCTCTAGACCCAGCTACTTGGGGGACTGAGGGGAAAGGATCACCTGAGCCCAGGAAGTTGAGGCTGTAGTGAGCTGGATGGTGCCACTGCACTCCAGCCTGGGCAACAGAGTGAGACTCCAATTTTAAAAAAAAGAGAAAAAGAAGAGAATTAAATCTTAGTCAATATAACCCACAACAAAAGGATACATTCTAACTGCAGATCCATACATTTTAAACTAACCCTGTATGTGGAGCCAGCATCCTTAAGAGGGGCCCCATTCCATCCTGGGTTGGTGCCTGAATACCACCAGGCCCCGAGGACCCAGGTGTGTTGCCCACACAAGATTCACATTAGGTGGAATGAACCTGTTACCTGCCATTCCCGGCCCTTTCCCTTGTCTCAAAATCTAGGGTCCATTTAATCATGGTGGCTTCTGGTTCATATATTAAATCAGTAGATACTTATTTGAGTTACTGCCATATACCAGTCCCCTTTTTAGGGAAGGGAGATAGAGCTGAGCAAGTCGGACAGAGTCCCTGCTCTTAAGTCCCTGTTCAAGACTAAGCAAGAGGCATCATCATTAAACAAATAAAATAAAATGTAATTATTAGTGACTGCTAATGGGTATGGGTATCTTTTCGGGGTGGTAAAAGTATCCTGGAATTAGGCCATGATGATGGTTGCCCAACTTTGTGAATGCACTAAAATCCACTGAACTTCACACTTTAAGTGGGTGAATTTTATAGTATGCAAATTATATCTTAATAAAAAATCATAGATTCTATCAAGTGATAATAAGAGATAAGAAGAGAAATAAAGCAAGAAGAACCAGAGAGTGACAGAGAGATACTGTCTTAGACAGAATGACTGGGGCAGGGTAGGACACCCTCTCTCTCTCTCTCTCCCTCTCCTCTGCCCACCTCTGGGTCCCCAGGGGCTTGTGTTGCTCCTGCCAGCAGGTCTTGCTCCTGCGTTGCTTGGATTCTATGCCCAAGAACTTTCTTCCCTATCATGGAATTTGTCCTGCATGAGCAGGTACAATAGGGACAACCAAGCAATGGCAGAGTGTCATGGGTTGAATTGTGTACTTCCTGAATATGTATGTAGAGGCCATAACCCCCAGGACCTCGGAAAGGGATCTTATTTGAAGATAGGGGCTTTTAGAGGTGATTAAATTAAAACGAGGTCATTAGGGTGGAGCTCTACTTAGGACAATGGGTGTCCTAATAAGAACAGGAGGAGACATCAGGATACATGTGTGCAGAGAAAGGCCATGTGAGGACATGTTGAGAAGGGGCCATCTGCAAGCCAGGGAGAGAGGCTGTGGGAGAAACCAGCCCTCTGATACCTTGGTCTTGAACTTTCAGCCTCCAGAACCATGGAAGATAAATTTCTGTTGTTTAAACCTCTCAGTCTATTTTTGTTTTGTTTTGTTTTGTTTTGTTTTGAGTTGGAGTCTCACTCCTTTGCCCAGGCTGGAGTGGGCTGGAGGTGGCACGCAGTCTCACAGCGCCCCCAGCGTTGGCCTTCTGGGCTTCAGCGATCCTTCTGCCTCAGCCTTCTGAGTAGCCAGAACTACAGATGCGTGCTACCACGCCTGGCTATTTTTATTTTTATTGTAGTGACAAGGTCTCTCCAAGTTGCCCGGGCTAGTCTCGAACCCACGGGCTCAGGCAATCCACTCGCCTCAGCTTCCCAAAGTGCTGGGATTATAGGCCGAGCCACTGAGCCTGGCCTAATCTTGTTTTTTTAATGGCAGTCCTAGCAAACAAATACAGGAAGAAATTCAGTGGATAAATGCCCCAGCTTCTCCCATTCTCTGTTGGGTTTAATCTTGAATTGTATTCTGAACGGCTTAGTGGGATCAGGCCTGTTGCCTACATTTTTACATGTATTTGCTCTGATTCTTCTCCTATCTCACTTCTGGCACCTCCTGATTTTGCTCCCTGGGCCACCTCTCTGCTTCTGGGAGGACACAGAGCAAATTGGAAGGCTTCGCCAATCAGGTGACATTTGAGCAAAGATTGAGGAAGGTAAGGTGAATACTGGGGGGCAGGGGACTGCAGGGACAGGAAGCAACAAACACTAAGACTCTGGGAGGAGAATGGACTTCAGGAACAGCAAGGGGGCCG
>CAUYQG010169958.1:0-13840 GCA_963574415.1 Tarsius wallacei | reverse complement strand
GAACCCGCGGGCTCAGGCAATCCACTCACCTCAGCCTCCCAAGGCGCGGGATTACAGGCTGAGCCACCGAGCCCGGCATAACATTTTTTTGTTTTTCTTGAACCCCTGCTATTTTGAATCTCTTTGTAATACCAGCTTAGTTCATACTAATAACAATAACCCAAAATAGATGTTATGAAAAATTAACTACTGATAGGAGACTGCTTAACTTTCACAGTAGAGATACAGCTTACCATTTCAGTGCTCATTTATTAGATTACTAAGTGATTTTTTTTAATAGCATTGTACCTTTAACTTAGATTGTCTATTCCATGAAGCAACGAAACTTTCAGGTAGGAACTCGAGTAAATAAATTAAGGGTGACAACATATCTCTAGGATATCTATTTTTGGGGCACATAATAGTGTCTTATGTGTTAACCTGAGCTTCCCAAAATTCTGTTTCCCCAACCAACTATTTCACAACAATACTTTTCTTGAACTGTCATTCTCCGGTGGCTTCCTCTGAATGCAAAACAGACAATCTGCCTCAGGCTTCCTAGAAACCCACTGTATCATTTGGCCTAAATTATTCCAGTTTGGTTCTATTTTTGCCACACAGAATAATGCTATAAGGCAATAAAAAATGCTTGGGGTCAAATGCATTACACTTAAAATAACTGGAAAACATGTAGAATGCACAGAGAGGTCAATATGCACAACAGGACTGAGGTTAGTCACATGTATTTAAATCATGTTTGGGAAAACTGTCTTGTATTTGAATTCCAGTGAGAAGTAAGGAAAGAAAAGAGATGACATTAGTACTAACACTGAATCCAGTATTAGGCAGCTTATCTATTTTAAGCCCGGAAGAATAGCATTTTAAATTTGAATAACCACTTGAGGAATAAAATTGTAGAGTATTTATAGAAATTCAAAGCTCCCATATTGATATTTACTCTTGCCATTCTTTTGTGGATGTATGTTCAAACCAGATTTCAGCAAAAGTATAAAAGGTTCAAACCGTCACACTTACCCAAGGCTCTATGACACGCATATAAAATACATGTAAGGGACTAATTGGCAGGGAAGAGAGCCAGGAGCTTGGGTGGCATTACCTTCCATGAGGAGCAGATGGCTACCCACCTGGGGAACTGTAATATGTACTTAATTGAAAGGAAGTCAGAGTCACTCAGCAGAGATCGCATTTAGAGTAAGCCATACTCATGATTTCATAGTCTCTATTGTTTTACTTCTGGTGTTCTTTATCTTTTTTAGCATTAACTGTATAAATATTACATGAGAAGGCAGTGAATTGCATTGTTATTGCATAAGAATGCAATAACATTGCATAAGAATGCAAGATTTTTTTATATTTTCACTTATCCAGGATGCTATTGATATTCCAAATTGTTTTAAAGAAGTTAAGGTAGCCAAACAGTGTGAAGACAAACTATACACAACAGACGATTAAACAAAATACTTACGTGGAAATGGAATGTTCTGATTAATTGGTTTTCTGATGAATTGAATGATTATCAATCATATCCTGGTGGAAAAGGCACTGTGCCCAAACATTATTAAGCAAAAAAGAGGAGCTCAAAGAGCGTAAGATTTAGGTTAGGATAAATGAAAAATCATGTTTTTCTTTATTTTATTATATTTTTTATTTTTATTTTTTAACATCTTTTTTATTTTAAAATTGTGGGGTACAGTTAAGGGTTAGGCATACAAATATGCATTGTGCAGGTACCCTTGTTGATGAGGTGTGCCCCCATCCCCAGACAGATATTGACTACTGTTAATCCCACCACCCTTGCCCTCCCTGGCCCCCTCACCGATTCCCACCACTGTCGATCCTTTTCTTATAGTATTATGATAGATGTTCAAGGGCCACTTATGACTGAGACCATATGATACTCTGATTTTTGTTGCTGTGAAGGATCGCTCAGTATTATAGACTCTAGTTCCATCCAGGTTGCTGCGAAATTCATGATTTTGTTCTTTTTTATAGCTGCATAGTATTCCATTGTGTATATGTACCACATTTTTTTTAATCCAGTCCTCTTTTGATGGACAGCATGGTTGGTTCCAGGTTCTTGCTATTGTGAATGATGCTGCGATAAACATAAGTGTGCAGGTATCTTTTTCATAGAGTGATTTGAGTTCTTCAGGGCATATTCCCAGTAGGGGGATTGCGGGGTCATATGGGAGGTCGATATTTAGAGCTTTTAGGAATCGCCACACTGCTTTCCACAGAGGTTAGCATTTATTTTATTTATTTATTTATTTATTTATTTTGAGTTGGAGTCTCACTCTGTCGCCCAGACTGGAGTGCAGTGGCCGCTCCTGGCCACCGCAGCCTCGACCTGCTGGGCTCTGGTGATCCTTCCGCCTCAGCCTTCTGAGTAGCAGGAACTACAGGCGAGCGCTACCACACCCGGCTAATTTTTTGATTTATTATAGAGATGAGGTCTCACCAAGTTGCCCAGGCGGGTCTCGAACCTGCGGGCTCAGGCAATCCACTCACCTCAGCCTCCCAAGGTGCGGGATTATAGGCTGAGTCGCCGAGCCCGGCTAGCATTTATTTTAAAGGTGTCATTCAGACTGTTGTTGGAAAAGACCATAGGCAGGTACGCTACACAGTTTTGGGGGTTGTATCCTGTCTGAGAACACTCTCTGAACTCTGCTCACCATACCATGCTCCCTGGCATGGAATCATGTCTGTTTGAAGGAAGAGACATCCTTTTATGAACCTCATGACGCTGCTATATGAGCTCGCAGTGGCTGACTAGGGGGACCAGGGCATAAGTATAGAGAACAGTGGGTAAGAACAATGAGAAGACTACTGAAATAATTCCGAGCAGAGACGATGAAGGATAGAACCAGGTAGTATTAGGGGAGATTGTGAGAAGTGGTTTCATCCTGGACATACTGAAGGTAGTATCAACAGGATGTTGCCTCAGATTGGAAATGGGTGTCTTAATTCTCTATTGCTGCTAAAACAAATCACGACAAATGTAGTGGCTTAAAACAACATAAGCTTATTATCTTACAATTCCAGAGGTCGGAAATCAGTCTTATTTGGCTAAGGTCAAGGTGTCAACAGAGGCTGACTTCATCTAGAGGCTGAAGGGGGAATCTGTTCCTTGCCTTTTTCAACTTCTAACAACTCCCTGCATTCCTTGGCTTCTAGGTCCCCCCTCCATCTTCAAAGCACATCACTTCAATCCTTCCTCCATATCATACGGCTTTCTCCTCCAAATGACTCCACCTGTGTCCCTCCAAATCCTCTGATCATATTGCTCCCCCTCCCCCAATAATACAGGATAATTTCCCCAGCTCAAGATCTTTAATTTGGTTACATTTGCAAAGTCCCTTTGTTATCATCGGTTCCGTTCTGGGGATTAAAGTGTAGACATATTTGGGAGGTCATTATTTAGCCTATCACACAGAGTATCCTTTTTTGTTTGTTTTGACCTGAACAACTAAAATGATAGAATTGTCACCGCAGGTGAAGCCAGTATGTGGAGAGGAGGGAAGACTGGGTATTCAGTATGGACATGCTCATTTTGTTTTTTTAATTTATTTTTGATTTCAATAGCTTTAGGGAAACAGATTTTTTTTATTTACAGGGATACACTGTATAGTGGTGAAGAAGTCTGGGTTTTATTTTTTTATTTTTTAGTTTTTTATTTATTTTATTTTATTTTTTGAGTTGGAGTCTCACTCTGTCACTCAGACAGGAGTGCAGTGGCCGCTCCCGGCCACCACAGCCTCAACCTGCTGGGCTCCGGTGATCCTTCCGCCTCAGCCTTCTGAGTAGCCGGTACTACAGGCGCGCGCTACCACGCCCGGCTAATTTTTGATTTATTGTAGAGATGAGGTCTCGCCAAGTTGCCCAGGCGGGGTCTCGAACCTGCAGGCTCTGGCAATTCACTCACCTCAGTCTCCCAAGGTGTGGGATTACAGGCTGAGCCACCGAGCCCGGCTTATGATGATTCTTATCCCAACATTTAGTCCTCAGTCTTATTTTCCTCCTGCAGTCTCTTCCTCCAAGAGTGAGTCCTAACTTTTGTTGCTCTAAGAATGACTTCCCAAGTCAACCTTCTTAGACCTAACTTTTTTCCCTAAGCATTTGTTTGCACTATCTACTGTAAATTGATGGATATCATCACTTACATGAACCACCCTTATTTCGGACCCAACTTGTCGAGCATGTATGTGAATGTATTTATTAATGGAAACAAAATGTAGAAAAATTCCGAACTATTAACAAGGATTTGTGTGTGTATATGAGAGCTTGTTAATGATTTTTATGTTCTTAACTATTTGTTTCTTTTTTATTTTAACATTTTAACATTAAATATTTCAAATATATATTTTAATCTCTTTACAAAATGCGTACAATTGTTATAAATTATTCTATAATTATAAAAACAGTTAAAATATATTAATCTTTAAATTGTTTTCAGTAGTTCTAATACTGTCCAAAATCAGTTTTAGAATTCTGCACTGGAATTGATAAGAAAAAGAATATTCTCAGAGTCTAAATATTCATTTTTCAAAATGGAAACCAAAAATAGAGGCTTTTTACACTTTTAAAAATAGCCAAGTTATTTGGAGAGAAGATTGATGATTGATTTGTAGGAGTTCTTTGTATAGTCTAGTTATTAGTCTTTTGATGGTAATATGCATTGTAGATACCTTCTTGTTGGTGGTTTATCTTTCACAGTTTGCTTCTTGCTCTTAATTTTAATGTAGTCGTATTTATCAGTTTTTTTAATTACTTCTTTTTTTAATATCTTATTTTAAAAATCTTTCTTGTTCTAGGTCTTAGTTTACTAACAGTTTGTATCAAGAATGAGTATTAGATTTTAAAGAGTGGTTTTTTTATGCCTATTGAGGATGATAATGCTATTTTTCTCTAATTTGTCAATGTGGTGAAGGATTACATAATCATACTAATGTCTTTTCTAGTTTGTTACTGTCTTTGTGTTACTTGGGTAAATTGTGCTTGACAATGTTATTGTTGTTTAAGAATTTGCAAAATTGGGTTTTCTAACATTTTATTTAGGATTTTTTTCATCTGTGCTACATATAAGTGAGATGTTTATACTGTAATTGTTTGGTTTGGTTTCTGGGGTTTCCTAGCTCCATTATATAATTTGGGATTAATTTATTTTCCTTCTGTTCTCTGAAGTAGTTTGTATGAATAGAGATTATCTGCATCTTGAATGTTTAATGTAACTTACCTATAATATCAACTAAGGCTGGTGTCTAGGGTTTTATTTGTTTTTAGTTTATTTTGAGGGAATAAATCTTGAACTACTGAATCAATTTCTTTCATAGGATTATTCAAGTATTATATTTCTTCTTGACTCAATTCCGATGTTATCACTTTATCTAAAATTGTCCATTTTCCCCTAAATTTTCACTTGTACTTCATAAAGTTGTTCATAGTATTCATGCGTTCTCTCTCTCTCTCTCTTCTCCTAGTCCTGAGGAGTCAGCAATCTCTCTCTTTTTTCTTAATGTCAGCTGTATCTGTAGTTATAAGCCTTTTTTCATTTCTAATGTTGTTTATGCCTCCTTTTTATTCTTTTCAAAAAACCAGCTTTTGGTTTTACTAGTTTTTAAAAAATTGTTTCTTTGAGTCTCATTAATGTCTGGTCCTATTCTCTTATACTCTTCTTGTTCTTTCTGTAACTTTTTTGAGTCATACATTTAAATTGTTAGTTTTCATGGTTTCTTTTCTAATATACATGTAAAACTTCACATTTCTCTCTAAGTAATGATTTAGCGGAATCCCATGTATTTCAGTATTTAGTGCTTTCATTGTCAAACTAAAGTTTTAAGTATTTCCTAATATTCTTTATGGTTTCTTCTCTAACCTTTGATTATTTAGAACTGTGTCCATAAGTATCCAAGAAGAGGGCACAACTTGGTTATCCTTAAAAAAAATTTTTTTTAGAGAAAGGGTCTTGCTCTATCTCCCAGGGTAGAGTGCAGTAGCACAGTCATGTCTCACTGTAACCTCTATTAATTGGTTATCCTTTTGCCCTTGATTTCTCATTTTATTATGCTAAAGTAATATAGTATGTATTATAATAAGCCTTTGAATTTTGTTGAAATTTGCATTATTGCCTAATTAGAGTCTTTTTTTTTCCTTTAATGTCTGTGGGGTTGAAAATAGTGGTTTTTCTTTTTTTTTCTTTTTTCTTTTTTTCTTTTAAAGATGTGGGGTATAATTTAGGAGAAAACAATGTTTCTTCTAATCCGATCTACATATTTCCTTTAGATTGGGTTTGTTGGTTGTTATTCAACTTTTCTCTACTTGATCAGTTTACTGAGACAAGTGTGTTAAAATCTACTGCTGTTAAGAGTGAGACTGGTTTTCCTTCTGTGATCAAATTTTGCTAATAGGAGTTTTCTTGTACATCTCTCTTTGTGTTTGTGGCATAAGTTGCTGCTGGATGCATAACCTAGCTATAGAATTAGTACATCATAGGTTGCATGTATATTCAGTTTTATTAGGTATTGCCAAACAGTTTTTTAAAGTGGCTTAAACTGTACTTAATTGTATCAGCAATTCATGAGCATTCTTGTTACTCAAGATCTTTAGTCCTGTTACTCAATGTATTTAGCAACACTCGGTGTTGTCATTTTAAAAATAATTTTAGCCATCATATTTGGGATGTACTGATAGCTTATTGTGTTTTTAGTGTGAATTTTCCTAATTATTAATGAGGCTGAACCTCTTTGCCTATGCTTATTTGGTCTTTTGGTTTCTAGTTCTCTGCCAAAATGATCACTCTTGTTTTTTTATTTTGTTGAACATAGTGAGCATAGGTATCTTAAACTTCGTCTTTTACTCTAAATCTGGAGCAGTTGTGGGCTTGTTTCTGTTATTTGTGGTGTCTACTAGATTTTTTTCTTACAATCATGCCTTTTTCTATGCCCGTTATTTTTTATTGAGTTCTCCCAAAATGAAAAATAAAAATAAAAATAAATTGAGGTATAGGATGAGAGGGTCTTCTTCCAGAATTTGTTTGTGTTTGTTTGTGTTGGTCTCCGTGGGGCAGTTGGCAACAGTAGCAATCTGGGAACACAGCAATCCAATTTCAAGGACTAAGATGATTCAAAACTAAGCTGCAACACCTGTGAGGGCCTGCTAAATTCTGGCTCCTCTTCATTGGCAAGGAGTACTCCTTTAGAATCCTAGTCCAGATTAAAGAGGATTCACCAGGCTCCCTGGCTTTGGTGGGCCCTGGACTCCAGTTTCTTTCCCTTAGGTCCTGGATGGAGCTTGTTTTACACAGCCATGCTCTGCAGAATCAGAGGACAGCCCAAAGCGGCAAGCAGCCCCATATGTGGGGCTCACCTTCTCAGCCCTCCACTTTCCCAGGATCTTGGTTTGGCCATTCTTTGCTATCTTGTTGGTTATATAATGCCTTCAAGAAAATATTCTTTATATTTTTTCCGTTTGTGCTCCAAGGGAGAGTTAATCTAAATTATCTCATTCACCAGTTCCAGAATCTAAATTCCTCATATATATATATATATATATATATACACATATATTATATATATGTATGTATATATGCATGTGTATATATAATTTTTTTTTTCCTCTTAACCACCTTGTATCTGCATGTGTGTCTATGGATTTTGGAGATTTACTTTTCTTTTTACACAGTCTAAATTTTTATCCAATTAAATGGTCACGTTTCATTTATTTATACTTATGATGTATTTGGATATGTTTCTATCATGTTTTTCTATACTTTATATCTACTTTTTTCCTCCAGGATTTTTATTTCTTTGAGTCCTTAATAATTTTAAAAATACTCCTTTTATAATTTCTATCTGATAATTATATATGAGTCTCTTTTGTATTTCTGTAATTTCCTTTTAATTTCTCAGGCAAGATTTTTTTTAACATTTATTCCAAAATATAGTCATCTTTTTCACTACTAAGATCCAAAGAAGTCACCAAAGTTAAGGCAGGATCTGAAATTATGGCCAATGAAGAATAAAATAGTAACAAAAATGTATCTTTAAAATATCCCCTAAAATGGTAGAACTCAATCAAAGTAGAAATCAAGATGAAAAAGTGGAACCAGGTTAGGTATTAAGTCATTTCACATCACACATATGAATTAATTCCTTATCGCCAAATAATTCTTTACTACTCAGTAGGTTCGTGTGGTTAATTGTGGAATTTTGACTATTTGTAGGAATAAAGACACAGATTATGCAGCAGAGCTCTTTAAAAAAAAAAAAAAAAACCCAGCTTTTGTCTATAAATACTGAACTTGGCTTGCTGCACTTCAAAAGTCTTCAGAAATGCTTTTATTTTTTCACTTTATCTTTATCCTTGTTTCTTTGGTTTTCAATACAATATGTAGTCTCAGCCTAAAGCTTATTCCACTGGGGAGAGTATGGGTCTTGGCATGGTGATTAAAGCCTGCTGCCCTGGCTGATGGCTCCTCTCTTCCTTTTAGGCTTGCAGGCTACAAAGAGGTACTGCTGAAGGGTCTGAGTGTGGCTGTGGGTTAGGGGGGAACGCCCAGGAAAACACAGTGGTGTAGGGAAAGATGACAACATGGCAGAGAACCAAGGATGCAGGCCATGAGAGAAAGGAGCTAATTTATGTTCTGTCTTCCTCTCTATGATGGTCAAGATCTGCCTGTGTCGATAATAAAAACCACTGAACTTTACCCTTTAAATGGGTGAATTTTATGGTCTGTGAAATATCCCTCCATAAAACTGTAAAAATGAAGGATCTGCCTGTCAGAAAAGTTGAAGGAGAATGCGTCAGAGACTGCTGACTCAGTGTGACACATACTTCCATGTACAGTACATACAAGGAAAAAGTGCGTGTGTGTATTTATAAATATAGTGTCCTGGGCTCTTGTTGGATGCCATGGCTCACAGGCATTACCCTCCCTTTTGAAGATGAGAAAACTCAGGCATGGAGGTATTGACTAACTTGCCTGAGTCACCAGGGTCAAAAGAGAAGTAGAGCCTGAGCATCTGCCCTCATGACCTCACCACACGCCCAGTGACAGACGTGCCAGAGTTGTTAGGGCTTGAGGGTGCCCCTGTATCTTCAAAACATCTGGGTACTGTCAGACCCTGGGCTGGAGAGCACGTGGTTCCTCACACCATGTGATCATCTGAAACACACTGTGAGTAGAGTAAGAATTCCAAGTAAAATTATACAGTATGTTCTGAAAGTTAATTTTGTGTATCTAACCTATAGAAAATGCAACAGCAAGTGGTGACCAGGATTGGTTGCTGTACCTATTAACCTTGCTTTAGACAAGTGGTTGGAAATTTTAGACTGCCATAAGCCTTCGTTGTTTGTATAGCAGAATCAGCTCTCTGATTGTTTACTATGACTGGAGCAGGTTCAACAAAAAAGTGCTACAGGAGCTTCCAGCACAGGAAGACACAGTCAGTGTTTCTGTGGTATTAACCATACTGTTCACAGCCAGTGCGTGCTGGGAGACTTTCTGCCCCAGCATTCCAGTGAGAGCTAAGAACATTGGAATCTAAGCATAGTAACTATGAGGGAGGTGTCAGAGCTGCCCCAGTGGGCCTAGATCCTACCAGCATTCCCAGCATTCCTCAGATAACAGCAGACTATAAGCCCACTTGCAAACTGGGCCTGGGGTTAGAGGTCATTTCAGAGGAGCAACCAAGTTGAGTCTGAAGATTGTAATTGCAAATTTCTGGGGAAGGGCCTGTGATTGGCCAATCCCACCCTCAGATCAAGTCCTGTCTCTGAGGCTGGGCACTGTGGTCACATTATACCAACACCAAAGTGACTCTCAAGAAGGAAATAGCATTCAGGGAAGGCAGTGGCTGTCCCCACATCCATGTTGTTGTAGAGATGTATTGCATACATAACAGGAATCACATTATATATGCACATTTGTGTCCTGCTTTTTCTACTTATAAATCATGAACACTCTTTCTTTAAGTCTTATATTCTTTGAAAACATTTAAATGTCTTTTTGCTATTCCTTGTATGGGAATATTATGATTTATTGATTCTTCTATTGTTAAACATTTAGATTGTTTGCAGTTTTTCTCAGTTATAAAAAGTGTTGCTTTGAATATATGTCTTTCTCTAAGTTTTCAAATTTCCTTATAATAGGTTTCAAAAAGATAGATTATCTGAATCAAACGATAAGAATGTTTATTTTAGCTGTTGGTATGTGTTGTCAGATGACTTTCTAGAAAGGTAGAGCGACAAATGAGTATAAAGCTGGTTTGTTGCATACAGATGGTGAAACTCACACATATTAGAATAAACAAGTGAGGTGTGTCTAGCTGTAATATAAAGGTACCAAGGTGGCAGGGGCATGCAACATGTCCAGCATATGGAAGAGCTTTTAGTTCACATGTCATGCAATTTACCCATTTAAAGTATACAGTTCAGTTGCTTATAGTTCGTGTATTTACCTAATTGTGAGTTCATCACCACAGTCAAGTTTAGAATGTCTTCATTAACTTGAAAAAGAACCCCACTCCCCTGAGCCATCTCGGCCCAATCCTTCCAGCCTATCTCAGCTACATATCTATTCCCTGTCTCTGTAGAATTTTCTATTTTGCATATTCCATATATGGTCCTTTGTGTCTGTCTTTTTTCACTTAGCATGATGTTTTTAAGGTTCATTCATGTTGTGGCATATATTAGTACTTTACTCCTTTTTACTATGGCTAGAAGAGCCTGTCAGTCACATCAGCAGAAGGGCCTGAGTCTGTGGTTAGAGAAAGGGTGTTGAAGGCCCATTGAGAAGCAGTAATCATGAATTATAGTGACACTGATTTTCTTTGTTACATGACTTTTTTCAGCATGCTTACATTTTTGATAACTGTAGCAGTAGCCATTTTTGTTTACAGTTTATTTACCCCGTCCGTTTTTAGTGGATAGTTAAGTCTTTCCTGATTTTCACTCTTTTGAACCTGCTTCACAGGATACATCTTAGAATATTTTTTTGATTGTCTTCTATGGGTAAATTTCTAGAAGCAGGTTTGGTGGGTGAAGGAGTATGGTCAGGTTACATTTTTTTTTTTTTTTTTTTTTGAGTTTAGGTTACATTTTGATACACAGTGCCATGCTGCCTTCCTGAAAGGTAAAAGAAATTTACACACCAACCAGTAGTGTCTGCATCGTACTAAAACTGTCAATCTTCTTAATCTGTGGTGATTTGCAATGTAAAAAATTGTTCATCAGTGTCCTTGTTTGCATTTTTTGCACTGTTCAGACTGAACAGTTTTTCTGTATATTTTTTGCCATTTGTGTTTTTTCTTTTAAAATTTATAAGAGTAGAAGTTTATAAGTAGTTTTATGTAGTCAAGTATTTCATTTATTCAGAATTTCTTTCTACTGCCTTGTTTAATTAAAATTTTAACAATATCTTATTACTGCTAATTATCATTATTGCACTGTTAACCTGTTTATTATCCCATTATCCTTTTCTTTGATTGTTCTATTAACATTTCCTTTCTACTATTTTTCCTGTGGCTTCTAATGACTATTTAATTTCTTTTAAAAATGCCACCTTCAGTGTTACTCTTCAAAATATTTATTTTTCTCAAGATAGAAGAAACTCACAACCCTCAATTAGACATTTTCCCGCACAGCTAACCCTTGCATTTTCACACCAGTTATTTCTTTTTACTTTAATTTTAGAAGACTCCAAACTGCTAACTGAAGATTTTCTTAGAAACTTAAAAAGCATAATCCTTTACAGATATGTTTATGTATAGCCTAAGGACTAATTAATTTACAAATGAAAGCTACTAAATATCAAGTTAATAGACTGTAATTTTTGCTGACCTTTGCATTAATTCCTTGGGTTTCTGTGTGGGTTCTTTTTCTGATTTCCCCAACTACTTTCTTCATTTTTCCTAATTTTCTTCTTTCTCTTCTTTGAAAGAGGGAGCAGTTACATTCTTTTTGTTCTCCCTAGAAAATCTTTTTTTAATTTCATGCATTATTTTATCATGAGTAAAAGAACCTGTCTTTAGAATCAGAGTTAACTCCAACACTGCATAATAATTCTGGGATTTTCCAGTTGTGAGGCCAACAGGTAGTATCTGAATAAGAGATAGCTAAGAATATTATGTAGATGTATTAGTATAAACAAATAATTGGAATAAAAATACAAAACTTTCGGCAGGACTCAGTGGCTCAGCCTGTAATCCCAGCACTTTGGGAGGCCAAGATGAGTGGATTGCCTGGAGCCTGCAGGTTCGAGACCAGCTGGGGCAACTTGACGAGACCTCATCTCTACAATAAATCAAAAATTAGCCGGGCATGGTAGTGCTCACCTGTAGTTCCAGCTACTTGGAAGGCTGACGTGGAAGGATCGCCAGAGCCCAGGAGGTCGAGGCTGCAGTGGCCAGGAGTATGCCACTGCACTCCAGTCTGGGTGACAGAGTGAGACTCCAACTCAAAAAAAAACTTTCAAAATACCAGAAGAGTGGTATACCAAAAAAGAAAAAAGGAGCAGAGAAAACAGTCCTCACACTGTACATTAAGTGTAGTTGTATAAATCAGTCATATCGATAACTCTAAACAGGATTAAGTTACTATTAAAAATTTAAATTCTCAAAGTGACTGTTAAAGTAAAATCTAACTCTATACAGTGTACAGAGATGCGCTTAAAAGAAAGTGATTGATTAGCTGGGTGTGGTAGCATGTGCCTACATTTCCAGCTACTTGGAAGGCTGAGGTGGAAGGATCACCTGAGCCCAGTAGATTGAGCTGCAGCGGCTGGGAGCATGCCAGTGCCTTCCAGCCTGGGTGACAAAGTGAGACTCCAACTAAAAAAAAAAAAAGTGATTGAGACATGTTAGAAATAAAGGAAGATATACCAGGCGAATACACATAAAAAGAAAGTCTTGATACCAGACAAGGTAGAATTTAGACCAAAAAAAGTTACATGAGACAGAGACACTGTATAATGCTAAAAGCTGTAATTCATGATGAAGAAATGATAGTTTTAAATATCTTTGCTCTAAACAACATAGAAACAACTTTCGTAAAGCAGAAACTATAGGAGATGAAAGGAGACATAAACAGATACACATTAATAATAGGAGAATTTAATATGCCCCACTCTGATTTGTACAGGTCAAGTACAAAAAATTAGTAAGGATATACATGGACTAAATAATGTATAGCAAGATCTATGGGTATATATTGAACTATGTATCCCAGTAAGAGACTACAAGGTGTAACAATTAAGTTCACGAACTTGCCACCGTATGCTTACATTAGCAGCATTGTACAAACAACTCAGTAATGTTTCATAACCTTGGTACATCAGTGTCTCACAGCCGTGTTTGTGTTGATGTGTGGCAGTGTCTTGCTGAATGGTGTTCATTGTTGTCGCCTGTTTTTGTGTGCTGTCATGAGAATGTTGAAGCTTGAATTAGAGTAATGAACAAACATTAAATTTCTTGTTAAACTTGGCAAGAATGAGCCGGGCTCGGTGGCTCAGCCTGTAATCCCACGTCTTGGGAGGCTGGGGTAAGTGGATTGCCTGAGCCCGCGGGTTCAAGACCCGTCTGGGCAACTTGGTGAGACCTCATCTCTACAATAAATAAAAAAAATTAGCCGGGTGTGGTAGCGCACGCCTGTAATTCCAGCTACTTGGAAGGCTGAGGCGGAAGGATCGCTGGAGCCCAGCAGGTCGAGGCTGCGGTGGCTGGGAGCGGCCACTGCACTCCAGTCTGGGCAACAGAGTGAGACTCTAACTCAAAAAAAAAAAAAAACTTGGCAAGAATGGAAATGAAATCAGTGACATGTTAGTCCAAGTTTATGGGAATAATGCCAT
>CAUYQG010169949.1:0-52213 GCA_963574415.1 Tarsius wallacei | reverse complement strand
CGGCTGATTTTTTGATTTATTGTAGAGATGAGGTCTCGCTTGCCCAGGCGGGTCTCGAACCCGCGGGCTCAGGCAATCCACTCACCTCAGCCTCCCAAAGGCGCGGGATTACAGGCTGAGCCACCGAGCCCGGCTCTTTTTAAAATTTTTTATTCATTATATACTTTATAAGCACTAAAAGTCATGCTGACTAAAAATTAAAGTAAGAAATCTTAGATGTTGAAGTTGTAGGAACTATTTTCCAAATTGATATCAGATTTACTATAAAAGTTATATTTTGCCTTTTAAGACCCTGGGTGTTAAAATAATCATTTCCCTTATAAACTATGAAGGTAAAAACTTTTATGAGTTTCTGCAACAACCACAAAGATGCACAAATAAGCAGAAGAGATGAAGAAGGCTTGCCTGAAAATTTTCGCAGTTGCCTGTTTGAGCTTCACAATCATATCATAAAATTGGAATCGTTTCCTCAGAGAGTAAGCTACCTACATTAAAAGCCGTAAGTTAATTCACAAACAATTCATCTGACAAAGGACTAATATCCAGAATCTACAATTCAAATTATAGCCACAATGAGATGCCACCTTACACCAGACAGAATGGCCATTGTTAAAAACAAACAAACAAACAAAAAATAGATATTGGTGTAGAGGCGGAAAAAGGGGGGCACTTATACATTGTCGGCGGGAATGTAAATTAGTACAACTTCTATGCAAATCGATATGGAGATTACTCAAAGAACTGAAAGGGAATCTCCCATTCATTCCAGCAATCCCACTACTTGGTGTCTACCCAAAGGAAGAGAGGTCATTATACAAAAAGGACACTTGGATTTGCATGTTTATAGCAACACAATTCACCATTGCAAAGATGTTGAATCAATTGATCCATGGATAATGAACGAACACCCTGGAACACAATTCAACCACAAGAAAGAACAAAATAATGACGTTTGCAGCAACTTATATGGAATTGGAGATCATTATCTCAAGCGAAGTAATGCAGAAACGAAAAATCAAATACTGCATGTTGTCACATATAAGTGAGAGCTAAGCAAAGAGTCTGCAAAGGCATAGAGAATGTCATAAGAGATACTGGAGGCTCAGAAGAGGGAGGATGAGAATTAGAGCAAGGATGAAAAATGACCTACCTATCAGGTAGAGTGTGCACTAATGGGGGTGATGGGTACACTTAAAGTCCAGACTTCTTCACCACTATACACAGCAGCCCTGTCGACCAAAATCATTTGTGTCCTTAAAGCTATTGAAATAGATACAATTTTTAAGAAGCCATAGTTTCTAGAACGTCTTCACTCAAACTTCCATAACAAATACATGAATTTTAGTGAGTAAACAAAATTAAACATGCTGTATTTAGTACTTACAAATATATCATTTAAACATTAATATTTTATTAGACACCTTGTATTGCAATGTAAGCATTTGTACAACTTGGAAAAGGGAAAAAGGATAAGTTTTTAAAAAGGGAAAATTATTTGGTATTAGTGAGATAAAAATGATAATGTGATGAGAGAAGAAAAAATAGAGAACGAAGGATTTTTAGCCCCAAATGTTTTAGAAATTTGAAATATGTGAACATTTTTATAAGGTTTGGCTCTGTTAAATTTTAATTTCATTTAATTGACAATTTAATAGCATAAAAATGCAGGCATGAAACGTTTGGCTTTTCTTCTTTCTTACATTTTTCTATACATATTCTAATTGATATACAGTAATAAGGAGATCCTTAATGAGTTGGGTAGCTTTCTAATAATTACTGAGGGACTTTCACTCAGTTAAATTAGATATTGATTGAGTCCTTAGCTCAGATAATGCACAGAATGAGAGTAAAACAGCCTTCGTCTCAGAAGCATTTCACCACCAGGATTTCAGACCTCTCCACACCTGAGACTGATTAGAAGACTAAATATTATTAATGTGGCTAAATTATGTACAGCAGAAGTCCTGGAAACGGGACTTTTAGATAGGCTTTCTTATCACAGTTATCTCTGGCCTGTGACATTGGTAAAAAGATGTCGGAGAATAATGAAGGCATGAGAAAAGGACAAAAAAACTTCAGATTTTACTTCATGATGAAAATTTTCAAATCTTTTGTGGGGCCATTTTTTTTAAGTCTGGAAAGATTATTTTAGGTATATATGATTCTTTATGAACTAAACTTTTTAAAATTCAGTTCAGGACACATAAATATGTTGAACCGAATGTGTTCTAAAAATTTCAAAAGAATATATGTTTTAGACTCTGCTGTCAATCATTAGGTAGTATGCATATTTTGTCTAGTTGGTAATTCTTTTCTGCGGTGATATCTAATCATGCTATCATATGATTCATAAATAGTTTATAATTCTTTAAGTATGTGATGATTCATTTTTTACAAGAGAAGTAAACACATCTTCTTCTTTTACTTTTTAGGAAAGATCTGAAGAATGCTGAGTCTATGATTTAAAAATTAAAAATATTAAAAATAAATGGTATAGGTTTTTAAAATTATGAGGGACAAAACATTGTTTAGCTCATTGAAGTAGTTCATAGTTTCTTAATGATGGCTATTACATTATTCCTGATGAATATAAGAGGACAAAATACTTATGATTTTTTACAATTTAAAGAAAAAAATAATTGTTTAGATAACAGGACTCTGGAACAATTTTATACAGATCAGTCTTCTAATGACCACTAAATCATTATCGCTGTGACACTGGAAGCAGGACTTTTGGATAGGCTTGCTTATCACAGTTATCTCTGGCCTGTGACATTGGTAAAAAGATATAGGGGAATAATGAAAGCATGAAGGGTGTGCGATCCCACATTTTGCCAGATTCGTATATTGATTATTTTGAGTTAAAAATACTGGAGAAATTGTAGTTTTAGGGAGGGTGAGCTGACCTATCTCTTCCTTCATACAGCAAGCCATAAAGATTCCTCTGGGAAGGGTACCCTTCCTTACCAGGGCAAAAAAAAAATAGCCCTTACCACAGAGACAGGAAACTGGGGGCTGCAATGGAACTGAATACATATACTTAATGAAGTAACTCTTATCTTCCACGGGTTTTACATACCCCCCCATAAATCTCCAAGTGACCCCCTTAGAAATGTACTGTTTCTAGACAGATCCCCTTTATACTGTCATTTCTTCTCAAATAAATTATTATTATTTTTGTCTAAAAAGTATAAAAGCATCTTCCTTTGGCCACGTCTTTGGACTTCACTTTCTTCTGAAAATCCCCATGGACATGTAAAGCTAATCACATTTGTACCCTTTTCTCTTATTAAACTGCCTCATGTCAATTTGGTTTCTAGAGCTAGTTGAAAAGCCCATGTCAGACTAAAGAGGGCTTGGAGGTGATCTCTGGCTCCCCTAAAATGGAAAATGTAGCATGTCTGGATGTTTTTTCAGTCTGTTTTTAAAACTAGCTTAGGTTAATTTTAAGGGAAGGACTCTATTTCTTCTTATTTTTAAAAATAAAAACAAGGACATTGTCTCAGAATCTACCCTTCTGTCTAGAATGCTTCTTGGCTATCATGAGTTCAGTCTACTTTTGGCTAAGCATGGATATTGGCAATATTTAATATGTTATTTAGCAGTGGATATGTTGCCTAGTCACCTTTGAAATTCATTTAAGAATTGCATAAATTATCACTATATTAGGTTGCCAGTGGTAGCTTAGTTAAGGATCAAATATAATTCTCTTCTGGAATTAGTTTTTATCATTTATGTCTCCTACCCCTCTCAGAAAAGAAGGCTCCTCCTTTAAGAACTCCAAACTGCAAGCCAAATATCTGAGACGATTTTGCATAACATGCTAATAACTCTAAATAGGGACACTTCTGTGTAGGTACCTTAGGTAATCTTAATCTTCGTGCACCTGAAGCCCTTCCCCTAATCTTTGCAAAACATACCTCGAGCCCAAGGAACAACTTGGAAATATTATAATGACCTGGCTACCCAGCAATAGTTGGATCCAGTTGGTTGGCTACTCCCAGATTCAAGCATGCATGGATTTCTCAAAGATTTACTTAACCTGGAACTTAAGAAAACACAAAAAGAATGATTTGATATGCAGAATTTTAAAATATTGCAGAGGCATAACTATTGATGTTTCATTTTATAGTTTCTGCCTATACCTTTCATATTAAGACTTCTCAAATTGCCCAGTTCCAGTGTGCTATTGAATTACCGTGGGAACTGGAAAGTAAAGAGTATTTCGACAAAAATCCTTAAGTAGGCACTGTCTAAAGTATCACTTGAGCAAACTAGAAGTTTAAACGCCTTCATGTCTTAGTTTTACAAATTGTCAAGTTAAAAGAACAGAATACTTATAAAGAGAAATTCCATTTCCTTAAATTTGATCTTATTACAAATTCATACGCCAGAGTTTATGTTTTAACGTCACTTTAACTCGAAATGTGCTTTAACTATTTAGAAGCTTTGATAGAAAGATCATAAAATATGAATGTAAAAAATTATATCACGCTCTACTAACATTGGTAGCTACAACTAATTTATATCAGGATGTCTGGCACTCAATTAATACTTATTAAATAAATGAATTGCCTGTAATTCAAAAGTGCATGTTATAACTTAAGTGAATGTATTTACAAAAAAACTTTAGAAAATTAAATTTCATGTGAGAATTGGAAACAAACAGGACTTTTAGACGGGCTGTCTCATACCTGCAGATTATCACAGTTATTTCTGGCTTGAGAATTGAAAAGAAAATGGACAGCTTAGTTATAGAATTAATTGTCTTGTAGTTTTCTATGGCAGTCGTTCCCCTGGTTTATCACAAATTACTTGAAGCAATCCAGGTACAAGAGGGTTAATGCATTACTTACATTTTAAGAGCTATCAAGAACTGACATTTTAAATAATTTGTTAGCTGGTAAGCAGAAGTGTTTGCAGTCAGGAACAATATTAAGCAAAATGGCCAGTTTTATTGAGTTTAATTCCAATGCTTTACTGCATGATCACTATTTCCTTAATTACAAGAATTTCCCCTTGTGTTATATATTTATAAGGCTCCCTGGATGTCAAGTTTTGTTTCCTTGTCTTCTGTGGCAATAACTTAAGAGAGATGCAGTTTGAGGCAGTGGCCTGGTCCTGAATGCTCACTCCTCTGCTTACCACTTTGTGACCTTGAACGAGTGACTCACCTTCTGTATGCCTGTTTCCTTATCTGGAGGATAGGGATGGTAATAACAATACCAATCAGGGAGTTAAATGAGTTGAGTAGCGTAACCCACTTAAACCAGTGCCTGGCACTTAACAAGTGTTCAATAAATGTAAGTTATCTTTCCCAGAAGTGGTTAGTCTCCTGGTTCAATTCCAAACATGCCCAATTTGTATCTGGCTAGAACAGGAGGTGAAATGAAAATATTCAATCATTTTAACAGGAAAAAGCATACTATTTCTCAACCATTTATTTCTTTAACATGAGACAGTCTTGAAGCATAAAGTTTTAGAAAAAAGTATTTTGCAGGCTGCCTTGATTCAGTTTCCTTAGGACAACTACAATTTCAGAGGAAAGTAGGGAGCCTTCAACTCACATGATTCTTTCCTGTCCATACCATTAAAAAGTACTTTGGTTCTTTGGTGTATTCTTGCATACTTCTAGCACAGCGTTGTTTTATGGCAACTTACTGTGGTGCCCAAAGCTCTATAGGCAGCAGCTGGGTCTTGAGTGTGTGACACCATCTTTGATCCCCAGAACCTGGGTAATATGTTGAAAGGTGAAGAAAAGTCTACTCAGGAAACAGAACGTACTCAGGGAGCACTCTTTCAACTCAAAGCAAAAATGGCAGTGGTGGGGGGGAGGAGGAATGTTGCTTAGAGATGGTACAATCTAAGCATTAAATTACCATACAGATGCTATGGCTATTACGCTATTTTATTATACCTTTTCCAGTTCTCAGGATTGAATTCTAAGTACCTAAATAAGAACCTCCGAGAAGTACAATATTACCTCTGTGTCGGCTCACATAGGGCCATAAAAAAGCAGATAAATGATAATAGCCTTTAGTCTTTTATTAAAGTTCTGTGACCTTTAAGTTACGGGAACTTGGGCCCCATACATAAATTACCTGCAAACCAAGCTGACAGGGTGATAGAGTTAAGCTGTAAAAATGGCCAGTTTTAAGAACAACCTTGCAAGTGACTTGCCTGGCCAGGAATGATAGAGAAGTCATGAATAATGAAGCACAGCCAGGACCACTTCTAAGTGTATACCCCAAAGGCAGCACGTGAATAGTTTGACTGAGGATCCATCAGAGGCATCTTTGCTTGTAAATTCTGTGTTTTTCCACTAGTCACCCCAGTATCTGAAATACAAAGGGCTCTCTTTGGGTTGAAACATCTGTGAAATACTTCAAATGACAAACCTTACCCAAGAGGGTTCGCCATCAACTCAGTAGTATCTTCTGAAATATTTATTTGTGTTTGTTTATTCATTCATTAAACATTTATTGAGCACGAACCATGGACTTGGCATTGGAACTACAGAGATGAAAGCTACACTCACCTCTTTCAGTCAGCACCCAGTCTAGTTGGAAACATGGAAAAATGACAGCCATCAGTTTAAGGGGAGGAAGGTTGTGGAGAAGAGACTCTGGGGACACAGAGATAAGGTCCTTAGACCTGCAAGGCACTAAGTATGGCTGACTGCTGAAGGCTTAGGAAGCCTATCTTAAGAGTAATATAATTCAATGGAAAGGTTTTAATAAAAATGATATGATCAGATTTGGGTTTGAGCACTATTACCCAGACAGCAATATAAAGTAGCGAATGGGGCCAGAGAGCTGGGGAAGTAGAAATAAGGAAATTCAGGAATCTGTTGCAATGCTCTAGTCAAGATATGGTGAAGATCTGAACTCGGCTGGGTTAGTGCCAACTTAAGAGAAGCTTTGGATTCAAGAAGTATTTAGGATTCGGGATGAGCAGCAGTTCTGATTAGAAATTTGGGTATGAGAGAAGGTTTGTGGCTCAGGTGAAGCACGGGAAAATTTTTGTTTGCTGCTGGTGATGAGTTTGATTGTGACAAGCTAGGTGAGTGCTGCCTATGGATATGAAAAGAAGGTGGTGAGTAGACACATGCAGGGACTTAGCAGGAAAGGTCTGGGTTGAGTGGCAGATGAGTGCTTGAGTCACTAACTCAGAGAGATGGCTGGAACTGACAGTATGGAGTCATTTCCTTTTAACTGTTATATTATCAAAAATGTGATAAAATCTGGAAAGGAAATAAACACCCGCTACAAATGCAATCACAAACAACCATGTATGTGTGTAAACAAAATGATACCATGAAAATATGTGCTACAATGCTATTTTATGGGAAATTGTATTTTATATTAACAAACTGTGATGGCTTCAAAGCAAACAAAAATCAAGATTTGGGAAAACAGTGATAAGCATTTTCTCCAGGGTTTAGCAAAAGTGTTTTCTGACGACTTTGTTAATGACATCTAAGGCTCTTGGAGTTTAATGATGCATTATAAAGTGCTATAGTTTCTATACTGCTAAGTAATCTAAGTAATCATGATTTACTTATCCCTTTAAAAATTGCTATCTGTTCATTCACATTCTCAGCAGCCAAGATGGTTATGCTTCATCTAGCTATCATGAATTCTAATAGAAACAGTCTCTTGTACTTCAAGGCTATGTGTATAACCACATGATTCATTGATAATGGGCCATTTTTATTCCTGGGAAGATGTCTTGTTTTTTAGGGCTCCATTAGAACATGCTAAAAAAGGACAAGTGCTACATTGCAGAGTATTATAAGTGCAGAAGTTACAGATGTTGACTTTTGGTTATTTGTGTGTGTTTCCTGAATAGCTTGGAAGCAAAATATACCACCCATTGTGTCCTGAGAAATTTTCTTTTAATTATAAAGTACAGTCTTCATAACTTAGTTGGCCGTATGAGGAAATTGACTAATATGAAAGAAAAATATAATTTGCAAGGCACAATCAAATCAGAAAATACAGTTTCTAAAAATTTTTTTTGGACTAAATTCTTTAACTTTGACAATTTTGTGAGGGCCTAATAAGCTAAAATTTGAGATGGATTATTTAGTTTGGTGTTTTTATTGATAGAGATAGGAATGTGCTCTTTCTTGTCTTCACTGAGGGGATATGGACTTTTGTACAATTTCCAGATAAACTGTTTGAAGACACGTTTTGGAATATATCCTTAAAGTCTTTGGATGTAAATCAGCCTTTGTTAGTGACTGTTTGTTAGTTCTTTCACCCTTGGAAAAATATCTTCACGTACAAGAACCACATATTCAAAGAAGGCTAGAGGAGATAAAATGAAATTATTCCATTTGAAATATTATTAAGAAATAAAATTATAGGATAATAAAAACATTTAAAATGTCTACAATATTTTCTCTAAAAATGAAATTCACTTTCCCTCATCTTTATTCATAAATCTATGGTTAAAAATTTTAAAACCTTGAAGTCAAAAATGAGAGGACTTGGCCGGGCTTGGTGGCTCAGCCTGTCATCCCAGCACTTTGGGAGGCCAAGGCGAGTGGATTGCCTGAGCTCGCGGGTTCAAGACCAGCCCAGACAACTTGGCGAGACCTCGTTTCTACAATAAATAAAAAATGAGCTGGGTGTGGTGGCGTGTGCCTGTAGTTCTGGCTACTTGGAAGGTTGAGGTGGAAGGATTGCTGGATCCCAGCAGGTTGATACTGGAGTGGCCGTGAGTATGCCATTGCACTCCAGCCTGGGCGACAGAGTGGGACTCTACCTCAAAAAAAAAAAAAAAAATTAGAGGTATTAATTAGAGGTATTAAAAAAATTAGAGGTATATAAATGAATAGTTGACTATTATTTGTGCATATTTATTTTTTCTATGTTATAAATGTACTGAGTAAAACAGCGCCAAGAAACACTATACAATCACACATATTCATTTATCCAACAAATATCTATTCAAAGCCTATTCCAAGCACTTTTCTAGATGTGTAAGACAAGTCCCTGTCCTCCTAGGGCATTCATTCTAATAGGTAGGACAGACAAACACGCAAGCAACAAAATATACGACGACATCAAACGTTGCTGTGAAGGGAATCAGAACAGGATGAAGGGGAAAAGGTGTAGAGAAGCATCATTTTAGATTGAACATTCGGAGAAAGCTTCTTTCGGGAGTTGGCATTGAAGCCAACCCTGAATAAAATGAGGCAACCAGGCACTGGAAGAATTTGGGAAGGGCATCCCAGAAAGAGAAAATTCCAAGTGCAAATACCAAGAGAGGGATTGCGCTTGGGTGTAGTGGTGCAAAGTAGGTGGAGAGGGTGGCAGGACATGAGGTTGTGGAGGGGCAGGGGACAGGCCACTGGGGACCTTGTTGACCTGGAAGAGAGATCTACATTTTATTTCCACTATAAAAAAGAAGACTTCAGAAGCTTTTGAGCAGGGGAGGTTCACTTCCTATGATTTACCTTTTTAAAAAGTCACACAGCTGCTATAGAGATGCAGGCTCTGTGGCAGTGGTTCTCGACTGAGGATGATTTTCTCTCCTAGGGGACATTTAACAGAAAGATGTGTTAACTAGAAAAACTATTAAACTACTGAAAGAGGAATGCAGATAAAGCAACTCAAGGAAGGCCTAAGAGAGAGTAAACAAGAAAAAATGAAAGACTTGGAAGAAGGCCTCTCTAAGGCTGAACGCAGACCTCATCAGAGAGGCAGCAGTTGTCATTGACGCTGGATGGTGTATGGTGTGTTGCTTTCTGGGTTTTTTTTTTATTTCACCAAATAAAAGACTTTCAGAGCAAATCCAAAGTATAGTTTAGACAGAATTTATTAGAAAGAAAAAGGCATGCTCAAGAGTGCGCATGGGTCCCTTAAGAGAGGACTTGTGTTTGCCTTTGACAAGAAACTTTAAATACTTTTGCAATGATGGTTAAGCTAACCATGTGCTAAGAGGGGTGGGCTGCAGGTATCTGGTCATGAGTTTTGATGACCATCTCTCCCCACCTTCTTTGAGCTAAGAGGGGTGGGCTGTAGATGTCTGGTCACAAATTTTGATGATCATCTCTCAAATTTTAAGGTCACAAGGACCTTCTAAATAATTAAAGCTATTGCCTAACTAGATTTGGACTTTTTAAAAAAGAATATCATGTCTGTGTCTTGGATAATTCCCTGTTGTTTCTGTGATTTACTGCATTGGTAGTTCCCCATTCCAGTCACAAGGTGGTCAGGTCTGATATACTTGCTTGGTCAAGTGAAGGACATATATGGATAAGAAAGTTGTCTGAACATTTGCGTACCTTATTTTAATTTATAACTGCTTAAGAAAACCTGCCTAGCTACTTCTAAACCATGTTAAGTATGCCTTCCTCACCGTGAGCATATGCCACCTCCCAGGGTAGAGGAAGCTTTTCCTCCGGGACACAGGCTGCAGCTTCAAAGGAAGTGAACTGCTAATAGTAGACCTACTCTGTGAGTGTGGTAGCCACACCATCAGAAAAAGTTGACTGGAATCAGAAACAGAAGACACCATCTTTTGCGTTTGTTTTGTAGAGACCTTCTAATGCTCTCTATTAACAAGGTCTATCACTGTGTCTGTAGGAAAAGGCGAAGTATTTATAGACTGTAACTATAGTATAGTAACATAGTTACTATAGTAACAATGACAGTTTTGGTGCCAAGAGGCAATGCAGTGACAACTGGCACCATCTACGCCCTTGGTAACTTAGATTCCATATGCACTCTTCCTCATACTAAAAAACCTTGGTGTTTTTACCTAACAGGATATGGCCATCCTTTCTATAGGTGAAGACATTTTTACCTTTCTCTCAAATGAAGAGAAACACATACCCAGCAGCCATCACATCTGTTACAGAACATATTAGTAACTACTCAAATTTAGTCACCTTCTACTGAAAATCCTTCTACCTAAAGACTCATTTACAAGGATAACATGCAATGAGACTGAATCTCTACCTCCTCCATGATAAACCTCCATACTGAGCCTCCAGTGTAGTCAAGCTGCAACCGGGTGGCTGGCTACTCCTCCAAAGGAATTGTTCCATATTTGGGGGTAAAGCATTTCTCTCTGTGGTTGGCAGATTAGGTATTCAGCAGCGGCAGCAGCCAAGTCAGCCTTGTTAAGAAGTCTATGCTGTTGAATCTATAAATGGTGTCTATCCTTGTCACCAAGGGCACGTTTCTCTCAGGTGCATGAAAAAGTACTGTGGTGCTGGGGTAAGAGGTTGACCGGCAACCACAGAACTCATTGTTTGTCTACCTGATTAGTGGGAACCTCCTCTGCAGGGAATGTCCTTTGACGAGTATTCACACGAGACTGTGGCAGACAGTCTGCTAGAATGGTTCTTGACGATGCCTGCTTTTGGATATTCATGCCCTGTGCAGTGCCCTCCCTTGAGTGTGGACTGGACCTAGTGTCTTGCTTCTAGGAAATAAAATATGGCAAAATTGACGATATGTTGCTTTTGAGATTAGGCTATAAAAGACTGACTTTTTTCTTACTAACATTCTCTCTTTGGCTTTTCCTGCAAATGAGCCCCAGTGGAAAGGCGGGGCTAACTGCCCTGGAATAAAGGTGACCTCTGGCCAATAACCAGTAAAGAATTGAAGACTTCAGATTCAGAAACTGAATCTTGCTGACAGTCATGTGAGTAAGCCTGGAAGTGGCTCTTTTCCCAAATGAGCCTTCACTTGAGACTGCAGCCTTAGTCGCTCCCTTAATCGCAACCTTAGGAGACCATGAAGGAGAATGTCCAGCTAAGCCATCACTGGATTGTTGTTTTAAGTCACTTAGTTTTGGGGGGTAATTAAATGTACAGCAGTAGATAACTACTACAGACACAGATATCTTCACAGACTATGCCCATTGTGAAAAGATCTGTCCACATACCTTTCCCCCAAACTTTCTTGTCAACAGTCTTTCAATTCTGTTCTTTCCACCCTTCTTACCATTCAGCTAATCTATTAGCTACTGCCCATGAATTAATGTAGATTAGAACTCCTGGAAATCACATGAAAGAGGCTGGGCTCGGTGGCTCAGCCTGTAATCCCAGCACTTTGGGAGGCCAAAGCGAGTGGATTGCCTGAACCTGCGGGTTCAAGACCCGCCTGGGCAACTTGACAAGACCTCGGCTCTACAATAAATCAAAAATTAGCCAGGCCCGGTCGCGCGCGCCTATAGTTCTGGCTACTTGGAAGGCTGAGGCAAAAGGATCACCAGAGCCCAGCAGGTCGAGGCTGCGGTGGCTGGAAGTGTGCCACTGCACTCCAGTCTGAGTGACAGAGTGAGACTTCAACTAAAAAAAAAAATCACATGAAAAATGGGAGGAGGAGCCAAGATGGCCACCATGGAGCAGCAGATCGGTACCACTCTCACCTAGCAAGACAGAGTAGGGATTATGCCACCGTTAGACAGAGATACCCTGAGCGCTTTTAGGCAGGTTAAACATTGTGAACCTAGCAAAGGTCTCTTTGAGTGCCCAGAGCCCAGAAAGCCACAGCAGGTGCAGAATTCCAGGCACCCCATCCCCCACCCTGCCTGAGGTATGCACAGAAAAGGAAGATCTGATTGGAGAAGGAGAAGGGTGAGTGTTTATAAGATGTTTTAAATCACCTACTCTCAGCAATGTGCCAAATGTCAGCTTCACACTGGAGGAAACCTGGTAGGGAAGCAGTGGTGGGCACCAGAGTCCAGGTGGAATTGGGAGCAAATCCCATGTGGGAAAATCTGCCTGAGGGGTGAGTCTGACTGACACACCTGCAATTAGCACCTGGTGGAGCAACGGACTGGTGCCTCTATTGCAGGGCAAGGCAGAGAGTGGGGGTCCTGCCACTGATTCAGAGGCAGCCTGAATACGTTTGGAGGGGTGAAACTTCCTGCACCCAAGAGGGGTCTTCTTGAACACACAGAGACCAAAAAGGCAGGTGTGGGAATCTAGGCACCTTATATTCCCACTGTGAGCTAGCCTTGCCTAGCAGCTGAGAGCTTGGTGGGTGAGGAAGTGGGGCAGAGAGATTCTGGGACATGCTGGGATGGTTCACTCCCTCTCCTTGGAAACTGGCCAGACTAGTTTAGCAGTGGAAGACAAAATCTGCAGTAAGAAGAACCTGCCACAGGGTGGAGCTCCTCCCTCTCTCACTGAGTAAAATGAGAATGGGTCAATGAAGAAACACCAACAATTCTTAGACTCTTTTGTAGTTTTTTTTTTGTAGCCCACGTCTGCAGCTCCAGTTACTTGGAAGGCTGAGGTGAAAAGCCTATTATGAAATAATGTAAATAAAGAGCTCCATACTTGAAATCAATAACAAAGTAACAAGTATTGGGAACAGGCACACCCAAGCAGAGAAAAAAGTTTCAGACCTTGAAAACCAAAATAGGGAATTAACACTCTCTGTTAAATACATAGAAAAAAATTCAAAAAGAAGGAAGAAAACCTTTGAGAGCTACATGACTTTATCAAAAAACCAAACCTATGCCTGATTGGTATCCCTGAAGCAGAAAAGGAAAATGAGAACACCATGGAACAAACATTTCATGAGGTCATTCAGGAGAACTTCCCCCATTTTGCTAGAGAGATGATCAGCAAAGAGCACAAGATTCAGAGAATCCCTGCAATATATTACATGAGAAAACCATCACCAAGACATGTAGTAATCTGCCTCTAAAATGCAAGCACAAAAGAAAAAAATTCTAGAGGTAGTGGGAGAGAAAGTTTAGACTACCTACTGGGAAAAACCCATCAAAGTCACTTCAGATTTATCTGCAGAAGCACTAAAAATCAGAAAGTATTGGAGTAAAATTTTTAATGTTCTTAAAGATAAGCAATTTCAACCAATAATTTTCTACCCAGTCAATAAATTTCATCAGTGATGGAGACACTTAAATTTCTTCCCAGAAATCTAGCCCCTAAGAGAATATGCCACCTCGGGACCAGCCGTTGGAGACACTTAAGGTGTTGAACACAGAAAAAAAAAATGGCTATGCACCTCACAAAAGTACAGGCAAACACAGAGTTAACAGAGCATACAGACCACCCACAGAAATGAAAACACATACATATATATAAATGAAAAAGTTAAAAGAAATCAAAGCAGCCTTTTAAGAGCCCTATGACAGGGATAAACTCTCACACATCAATAATCAACCTGAATGTGAATGAACTCTGCACCACTGAAGAAATACAGAGTGGCAAACTGGATTAAAAAAAAAACAAAACATGATCCAACAATTTGCTGCCTCCAGGAAACTCATCTCACCACAAAAGACACCTCCGGACTCAAGGTTAGCGCCTGGAAAATAAACTTTCAGATGAATGGAAAACAGAAGAAAGCAGGAGTAGCTGTTCTAGTATCAGACAAAGCAGTCTTCAAACTATCAAAAGTTGAAAAGAACGTAAAAGGACACTACATAATAATACATAATAATAAAATGCTCAGTTTTATGGGACGAAATATCCATTCTAAACATATATGCACCCAACACAGGAGCATGAGGTTTTATAAGACAACTACTAAGCAAACTATAAGAAGACATTGACTCTCACACAATCATAGTTGGAGACCTAAATACCCCACTAACAGTTTTAGAAATATCATTGAGGCAAAAAATCAACAAGGAGATCTGGAATCTAAACTCAGTGCTTGATCAAATTGACTTAACTGACAGTTACAGAACACTCCACTCAACAATTACAGAGTATACTTTCTATTCATCAGCACATGGAACATACTCCAAGATTGATCACATTCTTGGACATAAATCAAGCTTGAGCAAATTTCAAAAGATCAGAATAATACCATGTATCTTCTCAGGTCACAATGGAATAAAAATAACGATTTCCACCAACAAGATGCCCCCCCAATACACTAAGACATGGACACTAAACAACACGTTGAACAACTGGGTCAACATGGAAATCAAGACAGAAAAAAAAGATTCCTGGAAATCAATAAAAACAATGACACATCTTATCAGAATCTCTGGAATGCCATGAAAGCATGGTCAAAAGAAAAATTTATAGCATTGCATGCACAAATCAAGAAAACAGAAAGATCATAAGTAGTCAGCCTAACATCACACCTAGAGGAACTGGAAAGGCAAGAGCACGTAAATCCTAGCCTCAGCAGAAGAATCCAGATCACCAAGATAAAGTTACAACTGCAGGACATAGAATATACAATAATCATTTAAAAAATCAGCAAGACAAAAAGCTGATTCTTTGAAAGGATGAATAAATACCAGCTGACTCTGACCAGACTGATTAAAAAAGAGAGAGAGAAAGCCCAGATAAACACAATTAGAAACACAAAAGGTGAAGTCACAACTGATCCTGAAGAAATTCAAAAGATTATCAGACATTACTATGTATACTTGCATGCAAATAAACTAGAAAACCTAAAGGGAATGGAGTATTTTCTGACACTACACAACCTTCCAAGAAGAAATTGAAACTCTAAATACAGACAATCTTCCAAGAAGAAACTGAAATTCTAAACAGACCAATAACAACCCAGGAAATTGACTCAATCATAAGAAATCTACCCACCAAAAAAAGCCTAGGACCCAATGGCTTCCCAGTTGAATTCTACAAGACATACAAACAGGAGCTGATACCAATTTTATTAAAAGTACTCCAGGCAATCAAGAAAGATGGAATGCTTCCCAACTAATTTTATGAAGCCAACATCATTCTGATACCCAGACCTGGCAAAGACCCAACAAGAAAAGAGAATTACAGACCCATCTCCTAAACAAGATTCCAGCAAATAGGATCCAACATCACATCTCAAGGATCATCCACCATGACCAAGTGGCCTTCATTCCTGGGATTCAGGGCTGGTTCACCATTCTCAAGTCTATGAACTTAATCCAGCACATTAACAGCTATAGAACAAAAAACCGCATGATTATATCATTAGGGGCAGAAAGAGCATTTTAAAAATTCCAGCATCCCTTCTCGATTAAAAACCCTCAAGCACCTAGGCATAGAAGAAACATTCCACAAAACAGTAAAAGCCATTTATGATAAACCCACAGTCAACATTTTGATCAGTGGGCAGGAAACGGGAGCATTCCTAAGAACAGGAACAAGACAAGTATACCCACCCTCACCCCTTCTGTTCAGCATAGTGTTGGAAGTCCTAGCCAAGGCAAGAGAAGGAAATCAGGCATATCCAAATAGGAAAAAAGGAAGTTAAGCTATCCCTTTTTGTGGATAATATGATTCTATATCTTGAAAACCCTAGGGAATCTGTCAAATGCCTCCTCGCACTGTTAATCAACTTTGGCAAAGTCTCAGGGTACAATCAATGTGCAAAAGACAATGGAATTCTATACAGCAGCAACAAGCAGACAGAGAACCAAATAAAAAGCAGCATAATATCATTTACAATAGCCACAAAAAATATAAAATTCATTGGCATTCACCTAACCAGAGAAGTGAAAGATCTTTACAATGAAAACTATAAAATTCTGCTAAAAGAAATCAAGAATGACACAAACAAATGAAAAAACATGCCATGCTTGTGGATTGGACAAATCGATATTGTCAAGATGTTCATTCTTCCCAAGGCAATCTACAGATTCAATGCAATGCCCAAAAAATTATCTACATCATTTTTCTCAGACCTGTAAATGACAATAAAGAAATTCATACGGAAACAAAAAAGAACATGGGTAGCCAAATCAATCCTCAGCTAAAGGAACAAAGTGAAAAGTATTACACCTCCAGATCTGAGACTATACGGCAAAGTTGACAGTAACCAAAACAGCCTGGTATTGGTACAAGAATAGGCACATACGTCAGTGGAACTAGACAGAGATTCCGGAAGCAAAAATTGCGTCTCTCAACCAACTCACTTACAATAAAGCCAACAATAACAACCACTGGGGAAAGAAGACCATATTTAACAAATGGTGCTGGAAAAACTGACCGACCACACACAGAAGAGTGTAACTGGACCTCTACCTATCATCATAAACAAAAACAAACTCTAAATGGATCAAAGACCTAAATGTAAAAACTCAAACAATAAGAATCCTATACGAAAATCATAGGAAACCCTCTTATGCACATTGGAGAGGGCAACCAATTCTTGACCAAATTCTCAAAAGTGAATGCCATAAAAGCTAAGATAGACAATCGGGACCTCATCAAACTGAAAAGCTTTTGCCCAGCAAAAGAAATCATCAAGAGAGTGGAAATACAACCCATAAAATGGGTAAAAATATTTGCTAATTATGTATCTGACAAAGGGCTAACATCCAGTATCTACAGAGAACTCAAACACGGTGAAAGCGAAAAAACAAACAACCTCATTAAAACGTGGGTAAAGGACATGAACAGACATTTTTCAAAAGAAGATATACAAGCAGCCAACAGATGCATGAAAAAATGCTCAACCTCACTAATCTTCAGAGAAATGCAAATTAAAACCACAATGAGATGCCACCTGACTCCAATAAGGATGACTATCATTAGTACATCAAAAAACAACAGATGCCGGTGCAGGTGTGGAGAAAACACTTCTACACTGCGGAGGGGAGTGCAAGCTAGTTCCACCTCTATGGAAAGCAGTGTGGCAATTCCTAATAGAACTGAAAATTGACATTTTATATGATCCACAATCCCTCTCCTGGAAATATACCCAGAGGAACATGAAACAGTCTACAACCAAACCAAACCAAACCCCAAACACCCACCTGTTCATGCATGTTTATAGCCACACTATTCACAATAGCAAAATCGTGGAACCAACCCTACTGCCCATTGAAAGTGGACTGGATAAAGAAAATGTGGTACATAAGCATGATGGAGTATTATGCAGCCATAGAGAAGAAAAGAAATCATGGACTTCACAGCATATCGAATGGAGCTGGAGACCATGATACTTAAGTGATCTATCACAAAAACAAAGGATAGAATACTATATATTCTCACTCATAAGTGGAGCCTGAACGTTTTCACATTAGCACAAGAGAGGGATCAGCAGTTACTGGGCACTGCCAGGGGCGAGGGGGAAGGAAAGAGGGACACATAACAACACAAAGCGTACCTAGTTCTTTACTAGGGCAAGTGAGGGCCAGTTGGAGGCCCAAACTTCACCTGCTTGCAGCCTACTTGTATAGTGAATCCTTATTTGTATCCCACATCTCCATAATAAAACAGAATATAAAAATTAAACATACTTTCTTTTTTAGAAAAAATTAAAAGAAGAAAGATGCCTGAGAGATAAAAGAATTAGAATTAAAATTTACTATAATTTTTAAGGGCTTCCTATTTGGCTGTGCTGTATGTTATAATATAAAAATTTAGTCATTTTAAGATGGTTACATCGTCTAGGATCAGAAATCTTATTCTCTGCCACAATAAAGATGGTCATGATTTTTATGCCTTTATCAAATCATTTGTTTTCTGAGATATGTGATTGGTGTTACCATAGGTTGACCTCCGTTAGGCTACTTTGTCTATTCCTGTATTTTTAGATATTGCTTACAGGCAAAGATCACTCAAAGCTTTATTGTCTTTTCTGGAATCTCTTCTAATCTCCAGGATCAAATTTCTAGCTTTCTCTTGAAAATGTCACCAAAAACTGCATCACATTTTAAAAGCCTGAAATAGTTTGTTACCTCTATCTTCTGCATACAATTCCCTTAATCTTCTAGCTCTTTCTGGCCAAACTGTTCATTTTTCTACTTTTCTATTACAGGCAAATGGTACCATCCTCCTCCTCGTCTTTTAAAATAGACATGTCAAAATTATTCTCTTTTCACACAAAAAAATACACTTTCGTGACTTCATTCTTTTGTTCGTGCTTTCTCTTTGACTAGGGCTGCCCTTATCCTTAATATCCTTCAATATCCTATAGATATTAGCTATAATGTCACAGCCTCAGTGACATCTTCCCTTATTTCCTCATTGGACAAAACCAATTCCTTTTTATGAACTTCCACGAGATTTTGCCTGAATACTACTTAATCCTTTTACAGTGCTTCATCCTGCACTGCATTTTCTAAAGTATGTTCTGAAGAATACTAGTCCCTTGGAAGCAGCCCCATAGAGGAATTCTTAGGTAATGTAAGTCTAAGGAATTTTTCCTACTGTTACTGGAGTTTTCTGATTTACATGAGCACACTGAAGATTCTGGAAGGACCTGTAATAAGGAAATCAATTTCGGCTTGACTTACCTTGTTTTGCCATTTTTTCACTTATTACCTACCATTGTCATGCAAAACACTTTTGCCCTATACAGTATCTGGTTTCTCATTGTTGTATTTCTTGGTACCCTATACATTGTCTGATGCATTACAGTTACTTGATGGTTGTTGCATGTGGTGTACGGCTCCCCCATGGTCTGAGCCAGATGAGTCTCAAACATTTTGGTAATATTTTCTTCTAGGCAACTGTGCTAGAACTTGAACATTAACCTGCCATCGGGAATTAAGAGAAAAGAATTATTAAACTACTCCCAGAGGGAGCTTTCTGAGAAATTAGAACTGCTTGAGGCTACTATTAGTGGCAGAAGTAGGGAAGACGAATAAACCACACCACAGGAATTTCAATGGAACAATTATACACTTTTGGAAATATGATTACTAGCTTGATACAAGAAGAAATAAAAGTAATAAGAAACCCAATATTTCGGCAAGGCGCAGTGGCTTACGCCTGTAATCCCAGCACTTTGGGAGGCCGAGGCAGAAGGATTGCCTGAGCCCAGGTAATCGAGACCAGCCTGGGCAACTTTGTGAGACCTCGTCTCTACAATAAATCAAGAAAAATTAGCCGGGTGTGGTGGTGCATACCTGTAGTTCCAGCTATTTGGAGGGCTGAAGTGGAAGGATTGCCTGAACCCAGCAGGTTGAGGCTATGGTGGCCATGAGCGTGCCACTGCGCTCCAGCCTGGGTGACCGAATGAGACTCCTTCTCAAAACAAACAAACAACCCCCCCCTCAATATTAGAGCATTAATTATATTCAATAAAGTTTTAATAAGTCAGCCTAGTCAGAGAAGAATCCAACCTCTAACAGGTGGTCGATTCATTGACCAATTTGTAATAATGCACAAATTGCCATGACTTGGTTGACTGTTGAACAGTCCGTGTACGTGCTATATTCTAAGAATTCAAATCTCTTGTTACATGAGTCTGTGTGCTACTGATCTGCCTTTTGATACAGTGGAGAGGAATCAGTTTCTCCCCAGGATTTGATTAATAAACTCAGTGACCACTTTGCTCTAATACTTTTTTCCTTAAGTGTAACCCTCAGAAGTATAATGTGTAGAAATTATAAAGTGCTGTCATCTGCTTAGTGTCATCAAAAGCATTTCATTTTTAGGCAGTAATAACCAAGCAACTCTAAATGGTTTTACTAAAAAAATGAACTCAGATAAATGCTGCAACTTATTATGTGAAATGCCTTCCAAAGAACATCTGTGTAAACAGAGCCACATATGCACACACTTTTGCTCTGCCACTCGGAGCTGTCAGTACCTTTGTTGTCCATTACTCAGTCTTAGTGATGCTCCTGGCACACAAGCTTTCAATATGAAGACAAATTTTTGTGGTATTTTGGCCAATTTGTGTTCATCATCTTGTTTTTCTAGGCTGTAAAAACAAACATACCAGAGTGAATTATTTAATCTGTTTTAGCCTCCTACTTAAATTCTATAAGTGAAACAGATTTATTAACATTAGGAAAAAAATACAAAAATTAAGCCAACTACATAGTATCCCTCAGAAATAGCCAAAGTAGAAACCGATTTGTATAGGTTAGAAAAGACCAATTCCTTACACTTGAGAAGTTCTTTCATTCTGAGACTATTGGATGGAGATGCAGTAAGGTTTAAACTTTGTAGTGAACACAGGAGATCAACTATAAACAGAATGCCTGATCAATTTCTTTTAAAAAACATTTAACCTAATATTGGCTAGTTATTTATCAAACTTCTCTTTCCTTTGGCTTTCTTGAAAGAAATGGATTTGACTGTAATTCCAGATGTGAAAACGACATACTTTATATTTGAGTCTGAATTTTGGCTTGATACTAAAATAGAATAGAATAAAGCAAATAGAAGGATTTATCTTTGATGATCCTTGATCAACCAACATATTTAAAACATTTTTTTCCTTGGAATTCATTCCTTGACTTACAATTCTAGTGCTGTAAAGTCAGTGACAATGTGACATCATAAATGACCTGGATTGTCTTCTCATATACCTAAATATAAGTTCACTGTGCTTTGTAACACCTCATTAACTTAATCACATTAGTGGATTTCTGAAAAGTACTTCTGATTGTTGTTTTTAATAGACTTTTTAGACTGTTTCAGGTTTATAGAAAAATTGAGCACAAAATATAGAAGATTCCCACACGTTCTCCTCATTCCCTTACTCTAATACACAATTTCTCATACTATTAGCATCTTGAATTAGTGTGATACATTTGTTATAACTGATGAACCAATATTAATACATTATTATTAACTGAAGTCCATAGTGTATATTAGGTTCACCTTTTGTGTTATATAGTTCCACAGGTTTTGACAAATACATAAAATGACAGTTATAGAACCATATAGAATAGTTTTTCTGCCCTAACAATCTCCTGTGCACTACCAATTCATCCTTCCCTGCACCTTACCTGTCTGCTCCCTAAGCCTCTGGCAGTCACTGATGTTTTGTGTGTCTCTGTAGTTTTGTCTTTCCAGAATGTCATAAAGTTGGAATCCTACAAGATGGAGTTTTTTCTGATTAACTTCCTTCACTAAGCAGTATACACTTATGTTTCATCCATGTCTCCTCGTGGCTTGATATCTTCTTTGTTTTTGTTATTGAATAATATTTTGTTGTATCAATATACTACCACTTGTTTATTCAGTCACCTACTGAAGGAAATCTTGGTGGCTGCCAACTTTTGGCAATTATATATAAAACTGCTCTAAACACTCATGTGCGGGTTCTTGTGTGAACGTAAATGTCCAGCTGATTTGGCTAAATATCTAGGAGTGCAATTACTGGATTGTTTGGTAAGACTATGTTTAGATTTGTAAAACACGGCCAATCGTGTTCCAAATTAGCTGTGTTTTACATTCTTACCAGCAGTGAATGAGAGTTCCTATCCACCAACATTTGGTGTGTCAGTGTTTTGAATTTTAGCCACTCGATTGGGCATATAGCTATATCTCATTGTTCATTTTACAACTTTCTAAAGATATGCTTGTTGAGTATCTTTCCATACACTTATTTGCTATCTGTATATCTTCTTTGGTGAGGTGTCTGTTCAGGGCTTTTGCCCATTATTTTGTTTTTTAATATTGTTGAGTTTTAAGACTTCCTTGTGCATATTTTGTGTATAGTTGTGTATATTTTGGATACAATCTGTGGTTTTTGTTTCCACTTTCTTTAAATTTTTTTTTTTTTAATTTTAAATATGTGGGATACAATTCAGGGTTAGGTATACAAATGTTCATTATGCGGGTATCCTTGTTGATGAGGTGTGTCCCTCCCTCTCCTGGCAGTTTCCCATTACTGCCACTCCCTTTCTTATAGTATTAGATAGTTGTTCAAGGCCCACTTATGAATGAGAACATGTGATACTTAGTTCTTTGTTTCAGTGATAGAGCACTCAGTATTATAGCCTCTAAGTTCATCCAAGTTGCTGTGAAGTTCATAATTGTTCCTTCTTTATGGCCATGTAATATTCCATCATGTATATGTACCACATTTTTTTTAATCCAGTCCTCTTTCAATGGGCAGGATGGTTGGTTCCATGTTTTTGCTATTGTAAATAATGCTGCAATAAACATGCATGTGCAGGTATCATTTTCATAGAGTGATTTGAGTTCCTCCCGGTATATGCTCAGAAAGGGGATTGCAGGGTCATATGGGAGGTCAAAGTTTAGATATTTTGGGAATCACCACACTGTTTTCCATGGAGGCTGTACAAGTTTACACTCCCATCAACAGTGTAGAAGTGTTTCCTTTTCGCTGTATCCTCTCCAGCACTGTTGTTTTTTGAGTTATTGATGACCATCCTGACTGGAGTTAGGTGGTATCTCAGTGTGGTTTTAATTTGAATTTACTTGATGACTTTGTTTTATACCCTGAGACTTTGCCAAAGTCCTTTATCAGTGCCAGAAGGCTTTTGACAGATTTTCTTGGGTTTTTGAGATACAGAATCATGTCGTCTGCAAAGAAGGATAACTTAACTTCCTCTTTTCCTATTTGGAGACCCCTGATTTCCTTCTCTTGTCTGATTGCTCTAGCTAGGTCTTCCAATACTATGTTGAACAGGAGGAGTGAGAGTGGGCATCCTTGTCTTGTTCTGGTTTTCAGGGGAAATGGTTCCAAATTCTGTCTGTTTAGCGATATGTTGGCTGTGGGTTTCTTGTAGATGGCTCTTACTATTTTGAGGGATGTTCCATCTACGCCTAGATGTTTGAGGGTTTTTATCAAGTAGGGGTGCTGGATTTTATCAAAAGCTTTCTCCATGTCTAATGATATAATTATGTGGTTTTTGTCTTTATATCTGTTGATGTATTTAATTATGTTTATGGTCTTGTGGATGTTAAACCAGCCTTGCATCCTGGAGATAAACCGTACTTGGTCATAGTGGATGATTTTTGAGATGTTTTGTTGAATCCAGTTTGCTAGAGTCTTGTTGAGAATTTCAGCATCTATGTTCATCAAGGATTTTGGCCTGGAGTTCTCTTTCTTTGTTGAATCTTTACCTGGTTTGGGTATCAATTGATGTTAGCTTCATAAAATGATTTGGGGAGAGTTCTATCTTTCTTGATTGCCTGGAATGCTTTCAATAGGATTGGTATCAACTCTTCCTTGTATGTTTTGTAAAATTGTGCTATAAAGCCATCTGGTCCAGGGATTTTTTTTTTTTTGGTAGAAGGTTTGAAAAGAACTGACATCTTAACACTATTAAGCCTTCCTACTCATAAACCTAGAATATCTCTCCATTTATTTAGATTTTTAAAAATTTCATCAGTTTTGTAATTTTTCTTATATACATCTTATATATAATCTAATTTTGTTAGATTGCTATACATGTATTACATTTTTGCCCCCCCCCCACTCTCTCCCTCTTGATCTTCTTTCTTGAGTTGAAGTCTCACCCTGTTGCCCAGGCTTGAGTGCAGTGGCATGATCATAGCTCACTGCAGCCTCCAACTCCTGGGCTTATGTGTTCCCTCCTCCTCAGCCTCCCTAGTATCTGAATCTACAGATGTGTGCCACCACACCAAGATAATTTTTAACATTTTTTGTAGAGATGAGGTCTCACTATATTGCCCACATTGGTCTCAAACTCCTGAGCTCAAGCAATCCTCCTGCTTCAGCCTCCCAAAGTGCTAGGATTACAGGCATGAGCCAATAATGCCTGCAGTATTTCATTTTTGATACTAATTTAATTTATGTTGTATTATAAATTTCAAATTCCAATTGTTCATTAAGGGTGCTATAATTGCTTGTCATTGTTGATTTTTGGAATTTTCTACTAGGTAATCATGTCATATGTGAACCAGGACAGTTTAACTCTTTCTTATCAAGCTATATACTTTTAATTTTCTTTTTTGTCTTGCTTCATTACTTAGAACTTCCAATATGATGTTGAATAAGATATAAGATTGGTGAGAGGGGACATACATGTCTTGTTCCTGGTTTTGGGAGGAAACCATGTAGTTTCTCACCATTAGTATACTGTTAACTGCAGGGATTTTGTTTTTAAATGTTTCTTATTCAGTTGTTGAAGTTCCCCTACTATTTCTACTGAAAGAGTCTTTTTTAAAACATGAATGGGTGTTGGATTTTATCAAATGCTTTTGTTGCATCTATTGATGTGATCATGTAACTATTTTTCTTCAGCTCCTTTGAGCTGATGAATTACATTGATTGATTTTCAAACGTTGAACCTAGCTTGCATACCTAGAATAAATCTCATTTGGTCATGATGTATAATTCTTCTTATACATTTTTAGATTTGATTTGCTAATATTTTATGGAAGAGTTTCATTTCATTTATTATAATTTTTATTATTTCTTTTTTTTTCTGCTCACTTTGGATTTAATATGTTTTTTCCCCTGCTTCTCTAATGTGGAAGTCTGCATTATTGATTTTAGATTTTTTTCTTTTCTAATATCTGCACTAAGTGCTAGAAATATTTCCCTAAGCACTGAATCCTACACTGTTTTTTTTGAGTCAGAGGATCTCACTCTGTCACCCAGGCTGGAGTGCAGTAGTGCGATCCTAGCTCACCTCACCCTCTACCTTCTGCGCCCAGGCGATCCTTCTGCCTCAGTTTTCTGAGTAGCTGGGGCTACAGGCACACTTTTGTATTTTTTGTAGAGACATGGTCTCACTATGTTGCCCAGGTTGGTGTTGCGCTCCTGGGCTCAAATGATTCTCTAGTCTCTGCCTCCCAAAGTGCTCAGATTATAGGCATAAGCCACTGTGTCTGGCCACATCCTACAATTTTATAAACCGTCTTTTCGCTTTGTTTAAATATTTTCAAATTTCTCTTCAGACTTCTTCTTTTCATCCATGTGTTACTGAAAAGTCTGTTGTTTAATTTCCATATGTTTGGGATTTTCCAGCAATGTTGCTAATTTCTAGTTTCAAATTCCATTGTGGTCTCAGAGAACTCTTTGTACTACATCTATTCTTTTAAGTTTGTTAAGTGTGTTTTAGGGCCTTGAAGGCATCTGCCTTGACGACTCTTCCATGTGAGTTTGAGAGATTCTCCTGTTGATGAAGTATTCTATACATGTCAGTTAGATCTAGTTGATTGAGGATGCCATTCAGTTTTACTACATCCTTATTGATTTCTGCCTGGTGTTTCTGGCCATTACTGAAAGGGGTATGTGGAGATCTCCAGCTATACTGGTAGATTTGTCTGTTTCTCTTTGTGGTTATGTTAGTTTTTAACCTCATATATTTTG
Organism: Tarsius wallacei; assembly: GCA_963574415.1. Lineage (NCBI taxonomy): Eukaryota > Metazoa > Chordata > Mammalia > Primates > Tarsiidae > Tarsius > Tarsius wallacei. Next base: position 26,252 of record CAUYQG010169949.1, on the reverse strand, counting down.
ATGCTCTGCTATTAGGTGCATATGCATAGAGTACTGTTACGTCTTCTCAAATAACTGATCCCTTTATCATTGTGATTCCCCTCTCTGTTTCTGACAGTTTACCCTAGTTGGAAATATGTTTTGTTTGAAATTAATAGATAGCTATTACAGTTTACTTTTTTTTTTGAGTCAGAGTCTCACTCCACAGCCCAGGCTGGAGTGCAGTGGCGTGATCATGGCTACCACAACCTCTACCTGCTGGGCTCAGACAATCCTTTTTGCCTCAGCCTTCCAAGTAGCTGGAATTACAGGTGTGTGCCACTGTTCCTGGCTAATTTTTTGTATTTTTTGTAGAGATGAGGTCTTGACACGTTGCCCAGGCTGCCTGACAAGTTATCCAGGTTGGTCTTGAACCCCTGACTTAGGAAATCCTCTCGTCTTCACCTCCCAAAGTGTGAGCCACTACACCCAGCCTACCATGTTAGCATGGTATATCTTTCTTCATCCCTTTCCTACTTTTCACAGATTAGGTTATTTGTGTGTTTATATTTAAATGAGTTTCCCATAAACAACATATATGTGTATTTGAGTCTTATTTATTTATTTCTTTTTTGAGGTGGAGTCTCACTCTGTCACCCAGGCTGGAAGGCAGTGGCACGCTCATGGTCACTGCAGCCTTGACCTGCTGTTCTCAGGTGATCCTTCCTTCCACCTCAGCCTTCCAAATAGCTGGAACTACAGGCACACGCCACCACACCTGGCTAATTTTTTGATTTTTTGTAGAGATGAGGTCTTGCCAAGTTGTCTAGGTTGGTCTAGAACCAGTGGACTCAGGCAATCCTCTCACCTCGGCCTCCAAAGTGCTGGAATTATAGGTGTGAGCCACCATCCCCAAGTCTTACTTTATTTTATTTTTCTTATTTATCTACTCTGACTATTTCTGACTTTAATTTATTTTATTTTTGAATTGGAGAGTCTCACTTTGTTGCCCAGGATGGAGTGCAGAGGCAAAATCATGGTTCACCACAGCCTCAACCTTCCGGGCTCAAGTGATCCTCCCACCTCAACCTGCCAAGTAGATGGAACTACAGTCACGTACCACTATGCCTGGTTAGTTTTTTGTATTTTGTTCCAGAGATGAGGTCTCGCTATGTTGCCAAGGCTGGTCTCAAACTCCTGGGCTCAAGACTCCTGCCTCCACCTCTCAAAGTGCTAGGTTTATAGGCGTGGGCCTTCACGCCTGGCTAGTTTCTGACTTTCAATTGATTTATTTAGACCATTCACATTTAAAGTGATTATTGATGTAGTTAGATTAATACTTACCATATATCTACGTGCTGGTCTGTTCTTTCTTTCTTTCTTTCTTTCCCTTCCTCCTGCCCTCCTTTCCTCCCTCCCTTGTCTTCTACTCTTTTTGTGCTTTGTCTGGTTTTATTTGCAAGTTTTATGTGATCCTATTTACACACTTTTCTTAGGATATCAATTGCAGTTCTTTGTAAAAAATTTAGTGGCTGACAGGAATATACATTTACAACTAATCTAAATCCACTTTCAAATAACACTATACATCCTCATGGGTGGTATAGGTGTCTTATAAGGCAGTATTCCTAATTCTTCCCCGCTATCCTTTATAACATTTCTGTCATTAATTTTACTTATACATAAGTGATAATCACCTAATGCAATGTTCCTAGTACTGTTTCAAACAAACAGTTATCTATTAGATCAATTAGGTATAAGAAAAAAAATCTTTTATTTTACCTTCATTTATTTCTTCTCTAATGTGTTTCCTATATTTATGAAGATCTTTAACTTCTGACCTATATTATTTTCCTTCCTTTTTTTCTTACTGAAGAACTTTCTTTAACATTTCTTGCAAGGTAGATCTACTGGCAACAAATTTTGTCAGATTTACTTTGTCTGAGAAAGTATTTCTTCTTTCTTTTTCAAACAACTGTGCTGCATACAGAAATCTAGGTTGATGGGTTTTTACTTTCAACATATTAACATTTTTTGCTTGTGTGGTTTCTGAAGGAAAGTCCAATCCTTATTCCTCTATATACAAGGTTTCCCTCTGCCCCTGGCTTCTCTCAAGATTTTCTCTTTATCTTTGAGTTTATGGTTTTTGCTTATAATATGCCCAGGTATAAATTTTTTTTAAAAGCATTTATCTTACTTGGTGTTCTCTGAGCATTCTGGATCTTTGGTTTGGTGTCTGCTGTTAATTCTGGAAAATTTTCAGTGATTATACTTCAGATATTTCTGCCTTTCTTTTCCTCTTAGCATTTCAATTATGCATAAGTTTTACCTTTTGTGGTTATCGAATAGCTTTTGAATATTCTGTTCCATTTTTAAAATTCCTTTTTCTTTTTGCAGTTCAGTTTGGGACATTACTATGAACATATTTTAACTTTTCTTTCCTTGTTGATATCCAGCCTACTGATGAGGCCATGCAACGTTCTTCAATTCTGTTAAAGTGTTTTGGATGGCTGGCATTTCCTTTGGATAGTTTCTTTGTGTTTCCATGTCTCTGTTACATTACTCATCTCATCTGTTCTGTGTGTTGTCCGCTTCATCCATTAGAACCTATTATTGACTGAATGTGTGTGTCCCTGCTTCAAATTCATGTGGGGTCTTTGGGAAGTAATTAGGTCATGGGAGTTAGGAATTACTGCCCTCATACGTGAATAAGAGCAGGTGGTTCTCTCTCTCTCTCTCTCTCTCTCTCTCTCTCTCTCTCTCTCTGCCATGTAAAGAATGGCAAGAAGTTAGCCGTCTGTTACCCAAGAAAAGGGTCCTCACCTAAAACCCAACCAGACTGGCACTCTGCTCTCAGATTGCCAGCTTTCAGAACTGTGAGGAATAAATTTTTGCTGTTTAAGCCACCCAGTCTATAGTGGTAGTTATTTATAGCTGCCTGAACTAAGATAGAGCTTTTAGCCTATTAATCACAGTTAAATTCTGTTTGATAGTTCTAAAATCTCTGCCATATTTGAGGCTGATTCTGATACTTGCTTGTTTCTTTGGGCTACGTTTTGTCTTTCAATTTTTTTGTTAAAATCCAGACACGATGTATTAGGTAAAAGGAACTTTGCCAATGAAGTTTTATGTTTAACCTGGCTAGGAATTAGGCTGTGTTCACTGTTTGCTGTAGCTGTCGGTGTCAGAGGCTAAAATTTCTTCTAGTGCTCTTGTTTTGGACTCTCCTGCTGTCTTCGGGTTTCCCTGGTGACCCCTTCTTAAATAACATCCAAGAAATGCAGTTCTTTCAGTTGCATTCCTCTGTTATTATACAGAAGCTCCATCGACATGCCAGTAAGGTATAGGGGGAGAGGAAGTATTTTACGGTTTTATGATTAAATCTCTGTGTTTTTGCAAGCCCATGCATGTGGACGGTGACTGCTTCTTAACTTCTCCACCCACTTAGGTAAGACAGAAAGGCTGGAGGGACCCGAGTTCCCTTGAGAGCAGATTTTTGCCAAGAAGAGCAGAAGCTCTGGCTATCTTTCAAAACGGTGAGCTTTCCCTTCCCCCTGCAGGAAGCCTGGAGGAATTTTTTTTTCTGATTGTCACAGTGAGAACTGGGTAGGACTTGGAGTGGTAAAATTGATGAAAGTATGGGGGTACCCCTAAGGCTGTGCCTTCAAGCGTTTTCATTCTCTCAATCTAGTCCACGCTCCTTCTTCAGCAACTGGTCAATTATCCTTTAGGTGTTTCAACCTATTCCTGGCTTTCTTGGTAGCTCGACTCCCTGTCAGTTATGATTCTCTGTATTCACCTATCTGTCTCCAATCTTCAGAGGGGTGGTTTGCCCTCCAACCTCAGTTCTTGGGTAGGTCTCAGAAGACTCCAGCTTTGTTGCTGTTAGCACACGAGTGTTGACTCCCAAGCTCTATACATGTCGAACTGAAATCAGATGTCTCTTGCCTGTGTTTTTTCTTGGCAAGTTTTATAAAACAGAACTTGGATGCCTTGACAAAATGCCTAGCGTTACACAACTAGCATTTTCTACTAGCATTATTACACAACATCATTGAATGTGATGATTTGATGTGCATCCTAAAATCATTATCAGACATTATATATCCAGGAGAAGGTCAGAATTCAAAATTGGGCTTTTAGTTCTTTACTTCTAAAGCTATGAGGGAGCATCAAGACAGAGTCCTCATCAAATCTTCCCCAAGAAATGGCACAGTGGCTTTGATGAAAATAGAAGACAAGATTTTCAGTTCTGTGTATAACACCAACTCAAAGTGTTTCTCTGGATATGTAATTTAATTTTGTTCTGTCTTGCCTCATATCATGATATTAATAACAGCAACAGTAAACATGTAATAATTCATGTAATGAACCTGAATGAAACATGTAATGAATACTTACTATTATCCTATTATCAAGGCACTAACACATATATTGTAATTAAGTCCTCAAATTAATCTATGAGATAAAAAAATCTGAGGCACAAAAAATGAAGTAATTTTTTTTTTTTTTTTGAGTTGGAGTCTCACTCCGTCATCCAGGCTGGAGTGCAGTGGCACACACACGGCCACCCCAGTGTCGACCAGCTGGGCTCTGGTGATCCTTCTGCCTCAGCCTTCCAAGTAGCGGAAATCACAGGTGTGCACTACCACACCTGGCTAATTTTTGATTTATTGTGAAGACAAGGTCTCACCCAGTTGCCCAGGTTGGTCTCGAACCCGCAGGCTCAGGCAATCCACTCATCTCGGCCTCCCAAGGTGCTGGGATGACAGGCTACGCCACGGAGCCTGGCCAAGGTTAAGAAATTTACACAAAGTTGCACAACTAGTACGTGGTGCAGACAGACAGACTCCAAAGTTCTCTTCATTAACCATGGGGTCGGGGGGAGCAGGCAGGGAACACCATATGATGACAGAAGTGAAGATTGCCCTAGGAAGAGGACTAAGAATAAGTCAATTAATTTCTACCTTCAGGTCTTTGCAAAGGTAGAAGTAAGTCTAAAATGTGTCTGAAGAACACAAACAAGGCCAATATGACTGGAACAGAAAAGATAAGGTGAAAAATGGAAGACGATGAGATTAGAGAGATTAACTATTGTTTGCATTGAACAATAGCTAGTACTTATCAAGTTCATAACTATTAGGTATCATTCTAAGTATTTTATATTTGGTTTATTTTATTTTATTTTTTGAGTTGGAGTCTCACTGTCGCCCAGACTGGAGTGCAGTGGCCGCTCCCGGCCACCGCAGCCTCCACCTGCTGGGCTCCGGCGATCCTTCCTCCTCAGCCTTCCAAGGAGCTGGAACTACAGGCGCGCGCCACCACGCCCGGCTGATTTTTTGATTTATGGTAGAGATGAGGTCTCGTCAAGTTGCCCAGGCGGGTCTCGAACCCGCGGACTCAGGCCATCCACTCGCCTCGGCCTCCCAAAGCGCTGGGATTACAGGCCGAGCCCGGCCTATATTTGGTTTACTTTAATCTTCAAACAACAGTGAAAGATACTTCTAATAATTCTTTTATTTAAGTTTAATTTTTTAATTTTAGAGTTGTGAGGTACAAGTTAAAATTTGCTACATAAGTAAGTTAGTTGCCTGCAGGTGAAGTCTGGCTTTCCGGCTGGCCCTCTCTCCCTCTGACAGTGGACCCGGTACCCAGGGAGTCGCCGTGCACTCCTTCCTCCCTCCGTAGCAGTGTCCAGCGTTTGCCAATGCCATCCCTGTGTTCCTGGGATCAGTGACCAGGGTCCACTTGCAGGTGAGAACATGCAGTATTCAGTTTTTTGTCTCTGTAATAATTTTAGCCTCGTATGATGGTCTCCAGTTGCATACATGTTGCCGCGAAGGCCACAGTTTCATCCCTTATGGCTGCGTATATGTCATCGTGTGTATGTGTCAGTCACATTTTCTTTCCCCAGTCTACTTTTCCCGGGCTTCTGGGTGGGTTCCATGTTTTTGCTTGTGGATCGTGCTGCAACGAACACGCATGCGTAGGTGTCTTTGGGTAGAGTGATTTATGTTCCTCTGAGTATATTCCCAGAAAGGCATTGCCGGAATGTATGGAAGCTCATTTTATAGTTCTTGGAGAAATCACCACCCTGCTTTCCACAAAGGCTGAACTAGCTTACATTCCCACCAACGGTGTAGAAGCGTTCCCTTTTCCCTGCAGCTGAATCAGCGTCTGTTGTTTTTTGACTTATTGTTATTTATTTTTTTACACTTCAAAAATGTTATTTACTTCTGTTCCTGGGACGGGTATGCACATGACATATGTACATATCTTGACTTGCACCCCACACCATTATAATAAAATAAATAAGTAAATAAATAAATACATTTCTATAATAAAATAAGGGTGTGGGGTAGGACATGTACATATGTCATGTAGGTGCGGGTGAAGTTTGGGCCTCCAATGGGTCCTTACTTCCCCTGGTTTAGGATCAAGTATCCTTTGTGTTGTTACATGACCCCCCAACCCCACCCCCCGGCAGTGTCCTGTGACTGCAGATCCCTCCCTTGTGTTATTGTGATTCATGTTCAGGTCCCACTTATGAGTGGAGCATGTGATATTCAGTTCTTTGTTTCTGTGATAGACCGTTAAGAATGACTGTCTCTAATTCCATCCAATTTGCTGAGAAGTCCATGATTTTGTCCTTCTTTATGCCTGTGTAATATCCTGTCAAGTATATGTACCACGTTTTCTTTATCCAGTCTACTTATGATGGGCAGTGGTGTCGGTTCCATGTATTTGCTGTTGTGAGCAGTGTGGCAATAAAATGCAAATCAAAACCACACTGCGATACCTTAACCTTACCCCAGAAAGGGTGGACATCAATACTAGATCAAAAATCAATAGATGCTGGCACTGGTGTAGAGAAAAGGGAACAATTCTACACTGTTGGTGGGAGTGCAAACTAGTTCAACCCTGTGGAAGACAGTGTGACCATATCTAAGGGAACTAGAAATTGACCTCCCATACGATCCAGCAATCCCCCTCCTGGGAATTTACCCAGAAGAACACAAATTGTTCTGCAAAAAAGACGCCTGTTTTTTGACTTATTAATGATAGCCATCCTTACTGGAGTTAGGTGGTATCTCATTGTAACTTTGACTGGCATTTCTCTGATGATTAGTGAGGCTGAGCATTTTTTCATGCGTTTGTTGGCTGCTTAAATAAATGTCTCCTTTTGAGAAGTGTCTGATCGTGTCCTTTTCCCACTTTTTAATGGGGTTGTTTGTTTTTTCCCTTTCAATTCATTTGAGCTCCTTATAGATCCTGGATGTTAAGTCTTTGTCAGATGCATAGCTTGCAAATATTTTTTCCCATTCCATGAGTTGTCTCTTTGCTCTCTTGAAGGCTTCTTTTGCTGTGCAAAAACTTTTCAGTTTGATAAGGTCCCACCTGTCAATCTTAGTTTTTGTTGCATTTGCTTTTGAGAACTTGGCCACACTTTGATGTCTAGGAGGTTGTTCCCTATGTTTTATTCTAGGATTCTTACAAACTGAGGATTTACATTTAAGCCCTTGATCATTTAGAGTTAATTTTTATATATGGTGCTAGGTAGGGGTCCAGTTTCATTCTTCTGCATGTGGCTAGCCAATTTTCCCAACACCATTTGCTAAATATAGTTTCCTTTCCCCAGTGTTTTTGCTGACTTTGTTGAAAAATAGTTGGTTGAGGGATTGTGGCTTTATTTCCAAATTCTCTGTCGTCTTCAGTAGGTCTGTGTGTCTATTCCTGTAGGAATACTATGCTGTCTTGATTACTGTAGCCTTGTAATAAAATTTAAAGTCTGTAAGTATGATGCTTCTAGCTTTGTTCCTTTTGCTGAGGATTACTTTAGCTATTTGTGCTCTTTTGGCTTTTATATAAATTTCTATATTGTCTTTGCTAAGTCTGTGAAAAATGATGCTGGCAACTTGATAGGAATTACGTTGAATCTGTAGATTGCCTTGGGTAGGATGGACATTTTGATGATATCGATACTTCTAGTCCATGAGCACGAGATGTTTTCCTGCTTGTTTGTATTATCCTTGATTTCTTTGAGCAGTGCTTTGTAGTTCTCATTGTAAAAGTCTTTCACTTCTTTGGTTAGATGAATGCCAAGGTATTTTAGGTTTTTGTGGCTATTGTGAATGAAATTGTGTTTTTTATCTGGTTCTCAGCCTGCTTGTTGTTGGTGTGTAGAAGTGCAACTGTCTTTTGCATGTTTATTTTGTATCCTAAGACCTTATCAAATTTTTTGGTGCAAGGAAATTTTTGACGGACTCTCTAGGATTTTCTAGGTATAGAATCAAATCATCCACAAAGAGGGACAACTTGACTTCCTCTTTTCCGATTTGGATACCCCTGATTTCCTTCTCCTGCCTGATTGCACTGGCTAGAACTTTCAGTACTGTGTTGAATAGGAGCGGTGAGAAGGCATCCTTCTCTTGTTCCAGGTCTAAGGGGGAATGCTTCCAGCTTTTGCCCATTAAGCATGATGTCAGTCGCAGGTTTGTCACAGATGGCTCAGCCCTGCATCCCAGGAATGAAGCCTACCTAGTCATGATGGATAATCCTTGACGTGTATTGTTGGATAGGATTTGCCAGAATTTTGCCAAGAAATTTTTCACCTCTGTTCATCAGGGAAGTTGGCACATAATTCTCTTTCCTTGTTGAATCTTTGCCAATTTTGGGTAGCAGGATGATATCAGCTTCATAGAATGAGCTAGGGAGAATTTCTTCTTTCTTGATCACCTGGGATACTTTCAATAGAATTGGTAACAGCTTTCAGTAAGATTGTATGTCTTGTAGAATTCAGTTGAGGAACCACCAGGCCCAGGGCTTTTTTTTTTTTTTTGAGAGGAAGTTTCTTATAACTGAGTCAGATTCTTCAGGTTGTGATGCCAGGAATCCCTCCATTTTCTCTAGATTGTCTATTTTCTTGTTTGCAGATTTTCATACTAATCTCTGATAATCTTTTGGATTTCCTCAGGGTCAGTTTTGACATTGCCTTTTTCATTTCTAATTGTGTGTATTCAGACTTTCTCTCTCTTTCTTTTTAAAGTCAATCTGGCCAGGTGTCTGTCAACATTATTTATTCTTTCAAAGAATGAACTTTTTGTCTTGCTGATACCTTCCATGATATTTTTGGTTTGTATTTCCTGCAATTGCAACTTTATCTTAGTAATCTGAATTTTTCTACTGAATTTAGGATTTAATTGTTCTTACCTTTCTAGCTCCCTTAGGTGTGATGTTAGGTTGTTTATTTGAGATCCTTCTATTTTCGTGATGTGGTGTGTAAGCTTTAAAGTTGCCTCTCAGCACTGTTTTATGGTGTCCCAGAAAATTTGATATGTTGAGTTTTTGTTTTCATTTGTTTCTAGGAATCTTTTTATTTCTGTCTTGATTTCTGTTTTGACCCAAAAGTCATTCAGAAGCATGTTGTTTAATTTCCACGTATTTGTGTGTTTTGGGGGTTCCTGTTGGTAATGATATTTATTTTTATCCCACTTAGTCTGAGAAGATGTTTGGTATTATTTCAATTTTTTGAAATTAGTTCATGCTTGATTTATGCCCAGGAACGTGATCAATCTTGGAGTATGCTCCATGTGCTGATGAGTAGAATGTATTCTCTGTATTTGTTGGGTGAAGTGTCCTTTAAATGTCTAATAGATTCAGTTGATTGAGTTTTGGGTTAAGGTCTTCTGGTCAGTTTTTTGCCTTTATAATATGTTTAGGGCTGTTAAAAGGGTATTAAAGTCTCTGACTATGATTGTATGGGTGTCTATGTCCTCTCTTAGTTTATGTAACAATTGTTTTATAAATCTAGGTGCTTCTATGTTGGGCGCATATATATATATATATATATATATATATATATATATGTATTTAAGATGAATATTTCTTGCTGGTGAAATGAGTCATTTATCATTATGCAGTGTCCTTCTGTGTCATATTTAACTTTTATTGGTTTGAAGTCTGTTTTGTCTGATATAAAAATAGCTACCCATGCTCTTTTGTTTTCCATTTGTTTGGAAGATCTTTCTCTAGCCCCTTACCTTGAGCCTGTGAGTGTCCTTTGCAGTGAGATGGGTTTCCTGGAGGCAGTAGAATGTTGGATCATGTTTCTTTATCCAGTTTCCTACTCTATGCCTTTTTAGTGGCACCTTCAGTCCATTCATGTTCAGGTTAATTTATTCCTGTCATAATGCTCTTAAGAGGTTGTTTTTCTTCTATTTTTTCCTTTCCTTTTTAAAATTTCGATCTTGTGGTTGATCTATATGCTCTGTTAACTCTGTGCTTGCCTGTGCTTTTGCAGTGGGTGGAACCTTGTTTTTGTTTCTGTGTTTAGGATGTTCTTAAGCATCTCCTGAAAGGCTGGTCTGGGGGTAGCATATTCTTTTAGGGATTAGATGTCTGGGAAGGATTTTAATTCTCCTTCATTGATGAAGCTTAGATTGGTAGGGTAGGAAACTCTTGGCTGGCATTTCTTACATTTAAGAACATGAAAGATGGGGCCCCAGTCCTGTCTGGCTTGGAAGATTTCTGTTGAGAAGTCTGCCTCAATTCTGATGGGTTTTCCCCAGTAGGTGATCTGTCTCTTCCCTCTATCTGTCTTTAGGAATTTTTCTTTCATGCTTACTTTGTGGAGATGAATTACTATGTATCTTGGGGATGGTCTTCTCAATTAATACCTTGCTGGAGTTCTCTGAATCTCTTGTGTTTGGAGGGTCACCTCTCTAGTGAGATAAGGGAAATTTTCTTGGATGACCTCTAAGAAAGCTTGTTTCAGGGTATTCTCAGTTTCCCCTTCTGTCTCAAGGATGCCAATCAAACATAGATTTGGTCTCTTTATGTAATTCCACACCCCTCATAGGTTTTGCTCATTCTTTTTAAATTAAATTAAATTTTAAAGATGTAAGTTTCTATTCAGGATTAGGTACATAAGTGATCATCATGCAGGTGAAGTTTGGGCCTCCTATTGGTCCTCACTCTGTCTGGTTTAGAATCAGTTATCCTTACTGATGTTATGTGCCCCCCACTTCCCCTAGCAATGTCCCACTTCTGCTAATCCCTTTCTTGTGGTATTATGATAAATGTTCAGGGTACTTATGAGTGAGAGCATATTGTACTCAGCTCTTTGTTTCTGTGATAGTTCACTGAGTATGATAGCCTCTAAATCCATCCAAGTTGCTGTGAAGTCCACAATTTTGTCCTTGTTTATGGCTGCATAATATTCCATCATGTATAAATACCCTTTTTTATCCAGTCATTTTCAGTGGGTGGCACAGTTGGTTCCATGTTTTTGCTATTATGAATAGTGCTAGGCTTTGCTCCTTCTTTTTGAGACTTTTTCTTCTTGTTTTTTTTAGACTAGTTTAGTTCAATAATTTGATCTTCAGCTCTGAGATTCTTTCCTCTGCCTGGTCAACTCTGCTGCCTAGGCCTATTGGTGTGCTTTGAAATTCCAGGAAGGAATTCTTCATTTTCAGGGTTTCAGATCGGACCTTTTTGGTCTTGGCCAGTTCAGCATTTATTTCTTGTACTGTTTTTGTTGCCTGGGTAATTTTTGCTTCCAACTTCTCCTGGTTTTCCTTAGCCATTTTTGACATCCATTGTTTGAATTCTGTGTCTGTAGTCAAGGATAAGTCGTTCTGGATGGATTCCATTGTTTGAGGTCTGGAAGGTGCTTTTGTAGGTGAAACCTCTTTAAGCTTTTGGGATTGCTGGGGTTTTTTTTGTTGTTGTTGTTGGTGGTGGTGGTTCTTCCTCATCTGTGAGGATCAACTCTTTTCTTGTTATTGTTATTTTTTAGTTTTGTTGTTTTGTAGTGAAATAGGTCTAACTGTCCAAGAGCCTATTCTGACATTCAAAGGAGTTCACACAGGGAGAGAAAGACTGCTACTCCAGCTCCTTCTCTCCTGCTAGGCCGTACTCAGAACTCAAAGTGACTCTGCAGTTGGGCCAGCCAGACTGCTTTTTTTTTTTTTGAGTTGGAGTCTCACTCTGTCACCCAGACTGGAGTGCAGTGGCATGCTCCCGGCCACCGCAGCCTCCACCTGCTGGGCTCTGGCGATCCTTCCGCCTCAGCCTTCCAAGTAGCTGGAACTACAGGCGTGCGCTACCATGCCTGGCTAATTTTTGATTTATTGTAGAGACGAAGTCTCACCAAGTTGCTCGGGCAGGTCTCGAACCTGCGAGCTCAGGCAATCCACTCACCTCGGCCTCCCAAAGCGCTGGAATTATAGGCTGAGCCACCGAACCTGGCTCAGACTGCTTTCTGACCCCTAGTAGTGAGCTTTTTGTGGAGATTGGGAGGGGACATGAGCCCCTGGCTGCTGTGGCAGCCCTTCCAGATTGGCGGGGCTGTCTGCAACCAGAAGCACTCCTGCCAAGAGACAGGGCTGCCAGGTGCCCCTCTCAACTCGCCTTCCCCCACTAAATGCTGCGCTCAGAACTCAAAAGCAGCAGAATCCTAGTGTGGCAGGACATACCCTTGTGGTGAGTGAGGTCAACAGGTGACTCTCCCTGGTCTGGAGAATGACTGCCAAGCACCACCACCAGTGGACTGCAGCTGGTAGGCAATCTATCCTGGCCTGGAGTCTGGCTGCCAAGTGCTGGTGGGGAGATTCAGGTATGTGAAACCTGCAGGCAAACTTTCTTGTTCCAGGTGCTGGCCGTTCCTTGGTGGGAAAGGTACTCTCAGAGGTTGATTGCCATAGGCGTTCTGAGCTTGGGTGGGTTAACAGCTCCATGTGGCCTCTGGCAGTACATTGCTGTGCCCTATCAAGTCCACTTTCCTCATGGGACCAAAGAGTCCCATGGCTGGGGGAGGGGAACTACCATAGACCATGTCAGTAGTACTCACTCCCACTCACATATAAGGCAGGACTGCAAATCCGATGGGAACCTGGCTCCTGGTGGGGATGGGGTACTCCGGGGCCAAAGCTGGCCACCTTCTCTCTCTCCCCTTTGCTATTTGTCCCAAGAGTCCTCTGAGGGATGTGGGGTGCATCTTCTGTCAAGATGCCTGAGGTCACTGGCAGACGGGATTGTCCTCCTTGGACTCCTCTGAGAGAGAAGGGCCGGTTGGCTACTCCTAGGTGGCCATCTTGGACTTCTAATCATTCTTACTGTCGTTAACACTGATGCTAATCAAAACTCACATGATTTAACATTTTCTAAAAAAGCTTCCAGATAACTTATCAGTGAAAAAGAAATAATAAAAACGATATATTTTTAAAGATCTGACTAACACTAAGAGTGTGCATAAAGACTTTCAGTATAAAGGTGAATTGGTACTTGGAGAAAAATAGAAAAATAAGTAAAAATGACAATCTAAACAATAATTTTAATAATTTAGAAAGACAATAAAAAGAGCTCAAAGCAGAGAAAAAGAAATAATAGTAATATATTTTCAATTGAAAATAAAGAATAGGATCAACCGAACAAATAACTGATCTTGGGAAGATCCATTTAGGTACTTTCAAACCTATGCTAACATTTATTCTAAAAAAAAATGAAGTATAAATAAGCATAAAAGGTGGTCAAGGACAGAGATAAAATTTTTTTTCTTTATTTTAAAGATGTGGGGTACAATTCAGGGTTAGGCATACAAATGTTCATCATGCAGGTACCCTTGTTGAGAGATAAAATCTTTTTAAAACAATGAGCTATAGTATTTGCCTTACAAGAAAACAGTAGGCCAAGCGCAGTGGCTCATGCCTATAATTCCAGCGCTTTGCAGGCCATGGTGGGAGGATTGATTGAGACCAGGAGTTCAAGGCCAACTTAAGCAACACAGTGAGACCTCATCTCTACAAAAATAAAAATAAGAAAATTAACTGGGTCTGTTGGTGCACACCTGTAGCCCCAGCTATTCCAGAGGTTGAGACAGAAGGATCACCTGAGCCCAGGAGGCCTAGGCTACAGTGAGCTGTGATTATGCCACTCCAGCCTGGATGACAGAGTGAGACCCCAACTCAAAAAAAGAAAGAAAGAAAAAGAAAATAGAGAATTAAAAAATTAAAAAGAAGAGCCAAATAATAATAAATTAAATAGATTAAATATGGATAAAAGCAAAGGGTTCAAACATACCTAGATGATGATAATACTTATGTAAATATTTAAAATACTCAAAGCAATATTAAATCTATTTTGGATACAAAAAAGTACTAGAAGTATAAAAACATTGATGGAAAGAACACACCACCAACTTCGGAATTTTGGCCCCAATGGAAACCATCTACATAAAATTAATATCAGGCCACAGGATAAAAGCTATGAAAGAGACTCGAGCCCTACAAAGTTGCAGTTATGGTTTGAAATGAACGAATCTGTTGTTTTTAAATTTGCTTTCACTTCAATAGAGAGCAAAACCCCTGGAGAGAAGGAAAGCTGCCCATTAAGTTGATAAATATATTTTCCTTTAAACAGTAAGCCTGAAGTCAAACAGATCTCCTCGATGGCATCTAGAAACTTGATTGGCCAAAGGGCATAAGCAACTCTAATTTCTAGGAATCCCCCCTCCCACCTACATTCCTACTAAATAACCTGAAATGGTTACTGCCCAGGGGTCAGTAACCGATGGTCATAGGACTTGCTTTATTGATAGCCTCTCTACTGTAAAACCTAAGGCTCGTGTTTGAGGTGCTTTTCAGACTTTGTGCTCTGATAGACCCAGCCCCACCTGGACCTGGAACACATACTGAGGAACTGACTCTATCTGTCCTGTGACCACTCGCCCCCCACCCCCAGCCCCCAGGAACTGTGCATGAAGACAGTTTTGACACCCACAGGACTTCATCGCTAACCAACCAGCAGCACTCATTCCCTAGCCACCTGCCCACCAAATTATTCCTTAAAATGGCCTAAAATTCTTGGGAGGCAGATTTGAGAAATAGCTCCCTCTTTATTCAGCTGCTTTTATGATCATTAAACTCTTTCTCTGCTGTAACAGTTGCTCATTTTTTTCTGGGCAAGTGGGCATGAGAACAGGCTATTACACTCTTTTGGATGGAAACTAGTACTTATACTAATTTGCAGCAAATGTGTACTACCAATCGGGTCTCTGGATTCATTAGGAATAAAAGATTGAGGTATTAATTTGGGGATAGGATTTTGTTTTCCTCAATTAAGCTAGGTAAAACCTTCCTTTCCTGACTTTGGAACTGCTAGGTGGAGTTTTTCTAGAGCCACCTGCACTAGGGTCGTGCATATGTAAGGGTCTTGGTTTCAATTTCTTGCCTCAGGTAACTGTGTACCATCTCCTGTCTTTCCATACGTTATCTTAAAAATAACTTTCTTGAGATATTGTAATCAACATACAGTAAGTGTCCCTATGTCTCTTTGTAATCTTCCCCCCGTCTCTCCTTGCTTTCTAGCCCTTTCAAACCCTTTCTCTAAGAAAAAAAACTGACCTGATTTTGTCACTATAGATTAAAATGGATTTTCTAGCATTTTATAGAAATACAGCCATACAGAATGTATTCTCTTTTGTCTGGTTTCTGTCGCTTTGCATAATTATTTTGAGAGTCATCTGGTATAGTGTGATTACTTCTTTATTTCTTTTTATTGTTGAGTACTCTGTGATTGCATAGATGTACCATACTTTGTTTCTCTACTGACGTTTTGATGGACATTTGGGTTGTTTGCAGTTTTTGGCTGTTAGATATAAATCTGCTGTAAACTTTAATGTATAAGGCTTTTTATGAGCATATATTTCCTTTTCTTTACAATAAGTAGCTTGAAGTAAAATGCTAGATTACATGGGAGATGTTTATTTAACTTTTTAAAGAAACTATCAAACAGCAGTTTTCCAAAATGGTTGTATTACTTTACAATCCTATCAGGTGTGTATGAGAGTTTCAGTTCCTCTGTATTCTTGACAACACTTGGGGGTCATTAGTCATTTTAATTTTAGCCATTTTAATAGGTGTTAAAAAGCAGTATCTCTTAGAGGTTTTAATTTCCATTTGTCCAATAATTTATAAAGGTGTGCAGTTTTTCACGTGCTATTTGCCATCCAGTTATCATCTATGGTAAACTGTCTGCAGTTTTTGCCAAATCGTATTGTTTGTCTTTATGTTGTTAAATTTTGAGATATATTTTAGTATTTTCGGTAAAAAAATCCCTTATTAGATATAAACTTTACAAGTTATTTTTCCCAGTCTTTAGATTGTTTTTTCACTCTCTTTACATAGTCTTTTGAAGAGTAGAATAATGTAATTTTGATTTATCCGGTTTATCAGTTTATGGATTGTGTCGTTAATGCTATATCTAAAAACCCTTAGCTTAACTCAAGATCATGGCATTTTTCTCTTGTTTTCTTCCAGAAATTGTATAATTTTACATTTCACATTAGACCTATTGTCCATGTTGGTTAACTTTTATATATAGTGCAAAGTATGGCTTAAAGTTCACATTTTTTTTGTCATATGAATATCCATATTTGTTCCACTACTATTTGTTGAAAAGCCTTTCTTCACTGAATTGTTTTTGCATCTTTGTTCAAAATCAATTGTACATTTATGTGTGGGTTTTTCCCCTGAACTTCTCATTCTGTTCCACTGACTCATTAGTTTACATTTGTTTTTGTTTTTTGAAGTTGTTGGACAGTTTTACTTGGTCTTTTACATTTACGTGTACATTTAAAAATCAGTTTCTCGATTTATAATCTCAACTTCTTTCCCTGACTCCCCCAAAAAGAAAAAAAATTTGAGTGGGATTGCATTGATCAATTGGGAGAGAACTGACATCCTGAAAATGTTGTCTTTTGATCCATAAATATTATCTTTATATATTTTTTAGATCTTTAAGCAATGTGCTGTTATTTTCAGTTTGTAGGTCTTTTACATTTTTAAAAGATTTAGTCCTAAGTACTTATATTGCTTCATACTATTGTAAGTTGTATTTTTTAAAAATTTAAATTTCTGATTATACTAACAACATATAGGATATAGTAGAGGTGCCCAACTTTTTGACTTCTCTGGGCCGCATTGAGTGAAGAGGCATTGTCTTGGGCCACACATAAATTATATAATATGGTTAGTGTATATACATAATAAGACTTTCTTTTTATTTTAAAGTTTAGAAAAATGAGTAAAATATAAAACTAGTGGGAAATTTGGCCTTGTTTCTGTAAAACTAATCTGTCAATGTCCGGTTTGATGGAAATGGTTGCAATTCTTAGTGAGTTCTCAAGGTGCCTGTCTTTTGCGCTTCATGGGCTCCGTAATTGAAAACAGCTGCTCACAAATGTGCTGCCGAATAGCAATGTCATGATTAAGGCATGCCTTGTATAAGTGAAGTGAGGGATATTTTTCTACAGGAAGATAGGTCATATAAAAGTCCAATAAAAAGACATGGTCAAATTTTTCTTTCAGTTGAATGTCTGATTGCAACTCTATACATTCTATTTGAAAATTTGCAGGAAAAATATTAATGTCAACTGAGAATGGTGTAGCGAATGTAGCAAAATAGTGAATATTTTGCCAGAAATCTTGAAATCTGTTTTAAGATAGAAAGCAAAGCTGCATATTTCTTTTGGCAGTTCACAGGACTGCATTTAGCCAGTGTAGCAAAATGTGTTAAATTATTTTCCATAACTTGAATTTTCCATAATTTAAGTTATAATTCAAGTGCAGTATCATTTTGGAACTTCAAAAATGGAACTATGCATGACGTCGCAAAGAAAATAAATGCAAAAAAGCACATGATGTGAAAAAAATTGTGTGGGGCTGCATTACTAGCTGTCCTGGGTTGTTGGACATGTCTGGGATATAGAAATGTTAATGAAATTTTTAATGGATCTTATATCAGGCAATCTTGCTAAATTCACTTGTTCATTCTAGTAGTGTTTTTGTAGATTCCATGGCATTTTTTCATAGTCCCCATTACATCTTCAAATAACAATTTTACACAAATCTGCCTATTATGAACTACTATAAAAATTTAAGGAAAAAAAAAACCAAGTCAGGTGTTTCAAGGCATTTGGAGTAACCAAGAAATACAGGATTTGAGGGAGGAGATTAAAGTACAGAGTTAAAAGGGTGGAAAACACAGACTAGAGCATAAAGGTCTAGCAAGCATGCATTTGGAGTCCCAGCAGGAGGGAAGAAAGCGAATGAGACAGAACCAATACTTAGAGAGAGTCTGGTTGAGAACTTTCCAAAATTAAAAGAAAGAAACAAGTCACAGATTTAAGAAACTCTATAAACCCAAACCTAGATATATGGAAAGAAAGCCACTGCTAGCCCATCATAGTGTAGCTTCCGAGAGACCAAATCAAAGATATACTTTAACAAGAATGATAGAAAATTACCTTTAAAAGAGCTATACTTTTAAAAACAGAAATAATGAAGGAGAAAAGAAAATAGAATTTCAAAGTCTTGAAAGAAAGCAATTGAAAACCTAGAATTTTATATCCAATGAAACATTTTATTAAAAATAAAGTGATATAAAAAATTTTAAAAATAGCTTTAAAAGACAAAAAAAGGGGAACTAGAAACACTTCAGAACAATACCAATGGCAGTAAGAGCTTGTCACCAGCAAAATGGCACTTAAAATATTAAGTGAGTTTTTCAAATAGAAGGAAGGTGATACCAGATGGAAGCATAGTAATACAGGAAGGAATCAGAAACACCGGAAATACAAGTGTGAGAAGAAATATAAAGGCATATTTCCACTTTAAAATAATATTTTGTACAGTTTAAAATATATGCAAATGTAGAATACATGTTAACAAGAGCACCCAAAGAAAAGGAAAGTAAATGAAATTTAAGTGTTAATGTTAAATTTTTGCATTGCCTGGGAGGTTGTAAAAGTAATCATTTAAAGTAGACTTTAGTAAGTCAAAGATACATGTTGTAATCTTTACTATACCTCTAAGAGGATAATAAAAGCATGTAGAAATAGTAAGTTAATGGAGTAAGACAAAGCAAATAATTCAAAAAAATCTAAAAGAATATAAGAATGGAAGAGGGAATGGAAATGAGGTAGGAGAAATAGAGAACAAAGAATAACATAGCAGGTAAAAACCCTTGTCTTAGTCTGTTTAAACTGCTATAATGAAATACTATAAACTAGGTGGCTTCTAAATGACAGAAATGATTTCTCACTCTTCTGAAGTTTGGGAAGTTCAAGATCAAGGTGCTGTCAAAATTTGAAGTCTAGTGACCGTCTTTTTTTTTTCTGTAACTCACAAAGCAGTAGACATGAGGTATCTCTCTAGGGACACTTTTACAAGGGCACCAATTCATTTATTAGGGCTCTACCATCATGACCTATTCATCTCCCAAAGGCTCAATCTCCAATACTATCACACTGAAGATTAGGTTTCAATATATACATTTTGGAGGGACACAAACATTCATACCATAGCATTCCACCCCTGTCCCCCCCATTTTACATCCTTCTCAAAATACATTCATACCATCTCAACAGTCCTCAAAGTCTTAATTTGTTCCAGCATCAACTCAAAAGTTAAGTTTAAACTCTTGATCAAATATCCTCTCAATCAGATATGGGTGAGACTCAAGGTACAACTCATTCTGAGGTAAATTGCTCTTCAGGTGTGACTCTGTGAAATCGAACATGTCATGAGCTTTCACAATACAACAGTGGGACAAGTATAGGATAGACATCCCCATTCCAAAGGGAGAAATAGGAAAGAAAAAATGAGTAACAGGTGCTAAGTCCAGAGTACAACGTGGAAAGCAACATTAAATCTAAGGGCTCAAGGCTTGACATTCTGCCTTCTGAACACACGGAGGGGTGGGGTGTGTACTTGTCTTTGGGCAGCCCCACCTCTGTGACAGTTCTGTGCCTCGGTTGTCCTCTTGCCCTTCAGAGCTGGACTCACACACTGGTTGCTGTACTGCTCTGGGTCAAGGGAGAAGCCCCACCCCTGCAGATCCGATGGGCATGTAACAAGCACTCCCTGTGGTGACCCTACCCTCCCAGATCCTGGGCTCCTTAAACTCTGGGCCTGGTTTGGGAGGAATAGCCCTGATGATTTCTAAATGGCTCTCTTGGACAACAGGTCCTGGCTTCTGTTTAGATGGCTAACTAAGCTCCTTATCAGATAATTGTTTGGCTACCTCCCTGGTGTTCTCTATGAATAGGCTTACTCTTTTCAATATGAATAGGCTGAGAATTTTCCAAATCTTTATGTTCTGCTTCCATTTTGGTTAACAATTCTACCTTTAAGTCATTTTTCTCATCTCGATGTATTTTTTTTTTTTTGAGATAGGCTCTAGACCTGTCACCCAGGCTGCAGTAGAGTGATCATAGCTCACTGCAACCTTGAATTCCTGGGCTCAGGTGATCCTTCTACCTCAGCCTCCTCCCAAGTAGCTGGGACTATAAGCATACAACACCCCATATGGTGAATTAAAAAAAATTTTTTTTTTTTGGTAGACATGTGGTTGTGCTAAGTTGCCCAGGCTGGTCTCAAACTCCTGGGCTCAAGCAATTCTTCTACCTCGGTCTCCCAAATTGCTGGGATTATAGGTGTGAGCCACCGTGCCCAGCCTTTTTTTCAACTTATGCTAAGCAGTCAAGAGGAACCAGACTTCTTCTTTAGCGCTTCGCATAGATATTTTCTCAGCCAAATATTTAATTTCACCACACATAAGTTCTACCTGCCACAAAACACTAGGACATCAACACAAGTTTTTTGCCACTCTACTACAGATTGCCTTTCTTCTAGTTTCCAATAACAAATTCCTCATTTCTGTGTGAAACCTCATCAAAATGACCATATCTCTATGGACATTCTGTTCTGGATTACTTAGGTATTTGCTAAAACATTTGAGGCTTCCTCTACGGTTCTACTCTTTCTGAGCATTCACCAGAATAGCCTTTAAAGTTCTGTTCATGGCACTGTAGGTTTTTTCCTAGCATGCACCTCGAAATTCTTGTAGATTCCACCCATTATGCAGTTCTAAAGCCACTTCCATATTTTTAGGTACTTGTTACAGCAACATCCCCACTGCTTGGAGCCAATTTTCTGTTTTAGTCTGTTCAGGCTGCTGTACCAAAACACCATAAACTGGGTAGCTTCCAAACAACAGAAATTTATTTCTCACAGTTTTAAAGGTTGAGAAGTCCAGGACGAAGGTGCCAGCAAATTTTGAGCCCTATGAGGGCCTGTTTCCTAGATGATCACCATTTTATTGTACCCTCAAAAGGTGAAAAGGACCAGGTGCTCTCTGGGGCCTCCTTTATAAGGGAACTAATTCTATTCCTGAGGGCTCTGCCTTCATGACCTAATACCTCCTTAGGGGCCATCTCTAAATACCATCACATTGGGGATTAGGTTTTAATATGTGAATTTTGGGGGACGCAAACATTCAGGCAATAGCAATTCTAATATTATCTACGGCTACATTAAATATATTATGAATTAAACACTTCAATTCAAGACAAATTTTGTTGGATTAAAAAATTCTATAATGCTTACCTAGGACATACTTTAAATATAAGGACCCAGAAAGGGTTTAAAGTAAAAGGATTTAATAAAAGGCATTGCATGACAGTATTAAAGGAAACAGTTAGTGTAGCTGTAATAATATCAGACAAGGTGACTACATACAGTAAGAAACAGTAACCTAGTTAAGGATGCTATAATGATCAAAGGTAATATATAATAATAATAATATTGTGGTGTAATTATATATAATATAATCTATATTATAATGTTAAATTTATAATCACTATTTGATAAAATCAAAAATGTAATAATAAAATCAATATAATCAAGTTATAATGATAAAATAATTACAATCAGGTTATAATAATAAAAGGGAAGCATAGCAATCAAATGTGTGTTCCCCTAATAAAACAGCATCAAATTTTTTTGTAGTAAAAGTTGACAGAACAAAAAGCATAAATGGAGAAATTCACACTCATTGAGTTTTTTTCTTGCATCTCTCTCAGTAATAAAACAGTCAAATAAAAATAGCAATAGAGTTAAGATTTGAACAACACAATAAGTTTGACTAGTTGATGTAAGTAGAGATTTTTATCCAATGAGTGCAGAACAATTTTTCAAGTACACATAGAATAATTATAAAAATAACTATATACGGGGCAATACGTTTCAACAAATGTTGAAAAATTGAAATCACTGTGTGTGATTCTCTGTGAGTGTATTCTCTGCTCACAGTATAATTAAGCTGGAAATCAGCAATAAAAAAGCTAGAAAATCTTCACATTGTTGATCAACTATATATATACACACACACACACACCTATACATATATATCCACATACACGCACATAGATAAATGTGTATTTATATATGTTATGCATTATATATGTAATCTTTTTTCTTTCACTTAACCTTGTATAGTGTTTTCTCATAGAGTGTTTCTTATGGACAATCATTTAACAATAGTCTGTCATTTTTGTTTCCCCCACACAAAACAGGAATCTGCAAGGGAGTCAAATTTGTATAGATCCAGATAAAAAGAGAACTGAATGGGTAAAGAAAAGCATTGTACGATGGTTTCCCCTCCTCTGTGGTTTGGAGGTCGTGGTTTCAGTTACCTGTGGTCAACTGTGTTCTGAAGGTATTAATTTAAAAATTCCAGAATTAAGTTCTAAGTTTTAAATTGCACGATTCTGATTAGCATGAAGAGATCTGGCCATCTTGCTCCCTCTCCAGGAGACAAATCCTCTTTTTGTCCAGCATATACATGTTGTCTACTCTATACAACCTCTGGTCTCTTAGTCTGGATTATTAGATGACTGTAGCGATATCCCAGCGCAGTGTGTTCAGGTAAGTCTTATTTTACTTAACGACCCCGAAGGTCAAGAGTAATGAGGACAGTGATTCAGTTACACCAAAGAGAAGCTCTAAAGTGCTTTCTATAAGTGAAAAGGTGAAAGTTCTCAACTTATTAAGGAGAAAAAAACATTTTGTGCTGAGGTTATTAAGATCTACTGTAAGAAGGAATCGTCTATCCCTGAAATTGTGTAGAAGGAAGAAGAAATTCATGCTAGTGTGGTTGTTGCCTTGCAGAATGCGAAATTCACAGCTACGGTGAGTGAAAGTGCTTAGTTAAGATGGAAAACGGCATTAAACATGTGGGTGGAAAAACAGACAAGCTGGTAATGGGAATCTGTACTCTTCGTGGTTTCAGGCCTGCGCTGGGGATCTGGGCACACGCCCCCCAAGGATAAGGGGGAACCGTATTTCTGGCCCTGTGGGCTTCTTCTGCAGGCCACTTTGGTCTCTTTCTCAGCATCCCAGGCCGTCTTCGCTAAAATGCATCATAAAGAACCAAAAATGCACTTTATTTGGGCTGTGTCTGCTCGTACAGAGGGAAGTTTATTAGAGGATAGAATCTCATGTTTTAATTTGCTTGCTCTCCCAAAGGGAAGATGGAGAGAGAGAAAAAAGAGGAATCAAAAAGAACCAATATTTAGTTTATTTCCTTCGATTCTCAGAGGAATCGATGAAGGACTAAAGATGATTTCCCCTTTCTGGAGGAAGAATCCAAGAGCCAAGGAGATAGCAACACTGGCGTCCAAGTCTGCCCTGCTCTGCCTTTCTGGCATCCCCACACTGGGGTTCCAGGGTGGGTCTCACTAGCGGGAGAATCGGGAAGGTAAGGAGGAGGAGGCTAGGACAGCGTTTTGGGTAGCTTGAGACATTTTATGAAATGTGCATTGTCATGGCTTCCTAAAAGTCTTTCAGAAGCAGTTTGTCTTTATTAATCAAGTCTTTACTTACATATATTTTTAGAAAACTATCTTCTAGCTCAGGAAGACCAAACTAGAAGTAAATGGATGGTTTGCCTGTTAAAATTGCATCCATGGCTAGGCACAGTGGCTCAAGCCTATAATCCCCAGCACTGTGGGAGAGTGCAGAGGCAGAGAACTGCTTGAGCCCAGGAGTTCCAGAGTAGCCTGGGCAGCATAACAACACACTGTTTCTACAAATAAAAAAATTAGCTGAAATGATACATTTAGTCCCAGCTACTGGGAAGGCTGAGGTGGAGGGATTGCCTGAGCCTAGGAGGCTGAGGCTGCAGTGAGCTGTGATCGTGCCACTGCACTCCAGCCTGGGCGACAAAGTGAGACCCTGGCACAATCCCCCCCAACCAACCCCCCCCAAAGCCAAAACAACTCCCCCAAACAAAACAAAACAAAAATAAAATAAAATAAAATTGCGTTCACTTTTTCCTTCCGTGAGGCAACATAGTATGCATGTACTTTTCAAGTATCAAATTCTATTAGCCCATTAGTGGCATGGTGTTTAAAACGTGGAATGGGAGCCCCAACTGTATTATCTGCTTTTTAAAATAGGTCAGTAACACCCTAACTTCTTCTTCTTCTTTTTAAAAAATTCTCCTTAATAGGAGAGCTCTTTATTATCTCAGATGGAGTGAGGTGACACTACTGGAAAGGAAAAGAGTCTCTTAATTTTTGAGGAATGCTGCTTTCTGTTAGTTCCAAGGCCATTTCCCTTGGAGTGGGGGTTGGGCGCGGCGGTCGGGTCAGCGGAGCGCGGTTGCGGCTGCGCCATCCCTGCACTTCCAGGCGCGCGGGAGGGACCCGCGGGGGCGCGGGCTGAAGACTCCAGGCAGACGCGGGGAGACGGACACCCAGCCGGCGGGCGCCCCGGCTTCCCCCACAGCCGGCGGGCTCCTCTCCTGCCAGCTCCAGGAAAGGCAGACCCTTGACCGGGGGCCGCCAGGTAAGGTAAAGACGGCTGCTGAGCTTGCTGTTATCGAGGGCGCGCAGAACGTAGGGGGACCGAAGCTTGCCACGGTGGAATTCGGTGGGGGACTCGGGTCGGCTAGGGATGTCCTAAGAGAGAGGAGAAGGGTTTGCATCTTCCCTATAAGGAGGACTCCTCTCTCTGGCACTTCTTTTGGTGTGTTCAACTGGTTGAAATGAAATTTCAACAGGTCGCGGAGAGCGCTCACGTGCTGGAGGTTTGGGGCGCCGCTCGCCGCCCTTCCCCGGGACCCCTCCTCTCCCTAAAGCTGCTCGTCGACCAGCCTAACCTGTGCTTTCAATTCTGCTTTCCAGCCCCGGGAGTCCGCGGCGACAGCGGGCTGGAGGGTGGCCGGGGACGTCCCTCCCCCAGAAACACCCGAGAAGGGCTCGGGGCGCGGAAACGAGCGTCCTGGCGCAGGTGCCCGAGGAGGAGCGGGGCCGGAGGACCGTTGAGCCCCGCGGGGCCGTGGAGCACTCGAGGTCTCCAGCTCGCCCGCGCTCGCCGAGATGCACAACGCCTCGTCCCCGGAGCCCCGGCCCGCCCACGCGCCCTGCCCCGACCCCGCGCCGGGCTGCGCCAACGCGTCGAGTCCGGGGCCGCTGCCCGCGACGCTGGCCGTGGCCGTGCCGGTCGTCTACGCGGTGATCTGCGCGGTGGGGCTGGCGGGCAACTCGGCGGTGCTGTACGTGCTGCTGCGGGCGCCGCGCATGAAGACCGTCACCAACCTGTTCATCCTCAACCTGGCCGTCGCCGACGAGCTCTTCACGCTGGTGCTGCCGGTCAACATCGCCGACTTCCTGCTGCGCCGGTGGCCCTTCGGGGAGCTCATGTGCAAGCTCATCGTGGCCATCGACCAGTACAACACCTTCTCCAGCCTCTACTTCCTGGCGGTCATGAGCGCCGACCGCTACCTGGTGGTGCTGGCCACCGCGGAGTCGCGCCGCGTGGCCGGCCGCTCCTACGGCGCCGCGCGCGCGGTGAGCCTGGCGGTGTGGGCGCTGGTCACGCTGGTGGTGCTGCCCTTTGCCGTCTTCGCCCGGCTCGACGACGAGCAGGGCCGGCGCCAGTGCGTGCTGGTCTTCCCGCAGCCCGAGGCCTTCTGGTGGCGGGCGAGCCGCCTCTACACGCTGGTGCTGGGCTTCGCCATCCCGGTGTCCGCCATCTGCGCCCTCTACACCTCCCTGCTGTGCCGGCTGCGCGCCATGCGGCTGGACAGCCACGCCAAGGCCCTGGCGCGCGCCAAGAAGCGGGTGACCCTCCTGGTGGTGGCCATCCTGGCCGTGTGCCTCCTCTGCTGGACGCCCTACCACCTGAGCACCGTGGTGGCGCTCACCACCGACCTCCCGCAGACGCCGCAGGTCATCGCGATCTCCTATTTCATCACCAGCCTGAGCTACGCCAACAGCTGCGTCAACCCCTTCCTCTACGCCTTCCTGGACGACAGCTTTCGCAGGAACCTCCGCCAGCTGATCGCGTGCCGCGCGGCCGCCTGACGCGCCCCCCCCCCCCCCCCCCCCCCCCCGGGGGGGCGCCCCGCCCGCCCGGCGCGCCGCGGCGCGGCCGGCCCGCGCCGGGGGG
>CAUYQG010169944.1:0-17523 GCA_963574415.1 Tarsius wallacei | reverse complement strand
CTGTTATTCAGGGGTAGAGGGGTTGCTTTTACTTCTGTTTGTTCAATCTCCTATTCTTCTTTATGTATGCCCTCTTACTTTGTTCAATTCTGGAGTTGCACTATAGGTTGGGGGTGGTCCTTTTTGCAATTTTGAAATTTGATTAAGGGGGGAGATGTGATTAACAATCTATCTGCAGGTCCTGGTATCTGCTGACAGGTGTATGGATAACCTGAAACCCACTTCCTACTGCCTTGGAATCTGTCCGTGCAGTGGGGTTATAGGTTTACTACTTGAAATACAATGAGGTTAACAGAGGGAAGAGAATGGAGCAGACAGTGTGGGTAACAGGGGGGTGGAGAGATAGAGGAGTAAGGGGGGAAACAGATGAGTATATCAACAAATGGAGAGAAAGACCTAAACTGAAACTGATAAAAACAATAAACCATGGTTACAGAGTACCCAACTCCCATACAAAAATAACTAAAACATACAATGATGCTAACATACAAGCTAACCAACCACCTTATTGGTGTGCTTTTCCTCTATACAAAGATATGGTTTACAGAGAGGAGAAAAGGGAAGAAAAGGAACAGAAAAGAAAAAAAATAGGAACAAAACAGTAGGAATAGAATCAAGTCATTAAACTAACAAAACCAATCAAGCACACTCTGAGACTTTTTGTTTAAGTCCAATGTTCTTTCAGCTCTGATTTCTAGCTGTCTTCTCAGGCTGGTAAATTTGTTCACAGTTAGGATCAATTGCCTCTGGCCTATGTGAAGGGCAGTTCAGATCACCACTCAGCTCACCACTTCCCAGTTCACCACTCAGATCTGGCCTTTGTCTATTTTTCAAGTTTGTTTTTCCTGTTTCAGTGTTGTTACCTTAAATCGCCAGCAGGTGGTGCTATCTCACCGCTCCAGGTGGTCTTTATCTCAGCTGCTCACCCCAGGGGGGATGGAGCCAGACAAGAGCTGGACAGAGGCCAGAGATGGGAGCCTGCCTCAGGGCACACAGGAGGAGTCCCACAGCCTGGCAGTACGTCATGGTGGCAGTAGAGGTGGCAGCGATCTCAGCAGATCTTTCTTGTGGGGGCTTCAAGGTCTGAAGTCATGGATCATCACAGGCATGGATGGCGCGATGTGCAATGGCCACCACCGAGGTGGTGGCAGCGGTGGTGGCTGCTGTGTCTGCGACTGCATTCTCTGTCCATACCGCTGTGATGCTTCAGTGGTGGTGACGGCTGAGTTCTGTGTGAACAGCAGGCTGCCGACGATGGGATCCGCAGTCCCCGGGGAGAGAGCCAGAGACCTTCTGCATTCTCCTTTGCAGAGGGTCTCATAGACCAGGCTGTCCCATCACCATCTTGCCCCACTTTTTGTGATTAACATTTTAATAGTAGACTTTGAGTAAAGCAGATTACCTTCCATAATGTGGGTGAGCCTCAACCAAGAGATGGAAGGTCATAAGAGAGAGAAAAAAAAAAAGAATTAAACCTTCCACTTCCAGACTGCCTTTGGATTCATGCTGTAATGTCAACTTTTTTCTGGGACTTCAGTCTTCCAGTCTGTCCTGAACATTTTGAACATGTCAACCTCCCAACATGTGAGCCAATGCTGTTAAATAAATTATCCATCTTTCTCTCTTTCTCTCCTCTCTCTCTCACACGCACACAAATATACATGCATACACACACACATACATTTTAACCATTCTGTTTCTCTGGAGAACACTTTGATGATGAAATCCTTTTGTTAGCAGTTTTTAAATATAATGCTATATATAAATATATAGTATATAAAAGTTGTGAGCACTGAGAGAGAGCTCTATTTTATTTTATTTTATTATAGAGATGTGAGGTACAGTGAGGATTAACTACATAAGTAGGCAGCTTTAAGATTTCTATTAATATGATATTTGGAATGTTGAACAATATATATAGCATCATTTTTATTATTTTATTCAGCCATTTTAGGTACACTAAAGAAGCTGTATATTTGTGTCTATACTATTTATAGATATAATTACATCATTGTTATGTGTTCAAAGATATAATTGTAAAGCATTTTTTAGGCTATACAGTCTAGTGTAAGATGAATTATTAACTTCAAAGAACATGTCTCGAATTTTCCTTCCAAATAGTAAAATATTAATAAGGTAAAAATCAAACTAAACAGTGCTGCATTGAAGCAATCAACAGATTATATAATCCAGAATGATTATTCCTGGAATAGGTTATAATAAGAACATTTAACATTTGATAAAGAGTCCATTTTGAACTGATGAGATAAAACATGCAATTCAAAAAATAATGTAAAAAAATGTTGTTCAGAAATAAATTGTTTTAAGTTAACCAGTTACTTTATTTTTTAATTAATTATATTTTATTTTAGATTCAAGGGGTGAATGAGGTTTGTTACATAGGTATATTGTGTGATGGCTAGGTTTGGACTACTGATGAGCATCTCATTATACTCTAATGAGCATGGCATTTGATGTCCGGTTTTGCAGTCCTTTTTTTTTTTTGAGTTGGAGTCTCACTCTGTTGCCCATACTGGAGTGCAGTGGCATGCTCCCAGCCACCACAGCCTCCACCTGCTGGGCTCCGGCGATCCTTCCACTTCAGCCTTCCAAGTAGATGGAACTACAGGCGCACACTACCACACCCGGCTAACTTTTTTGATTTATCGTAGAGATGAAGTCTCGCCAAGTTGCCCAGGTGGGTCTCGAACCCGCGGGCTCAGGCAATTCACTCACCTCAGCCTTCCAAAACACAGAATTACAGGCTGAGCCACCGAGCCCGGCCTGCAGTCCTTATTCTGCTTCCTCCTTCCCCTCTTCTATTGTTCTCATCTTTGTGTCCATGTATGCCTAGCGTATAGTTCCCACTTACGTGTAAGAATAGGAGGCACTCAGTTTTCTGTTTCTGTGATCATTCTCTTAGAATGATGGCCTCCAGTTACATCCATGATGCTGCAAAGGACATGACTTTCTTCTTCTTGTGGCTGCAACAAGTTACTTTGAAGCAAAATAGATTCTTGCTGTGCTAAAAAGTAAAATGTGAAATGTAAAAAAAAGGAAAAGTTAAAAAAAAAGGAATAAAATAAACTGCATATAACCATTTAACTAATCTCATGATAGACAAAACTTCCTAAGCATAAAAGAAAATAATTGAAAAGAAAATAATTTATGTTTTAGATGACCTATACATGTTAATATTTCTTAATGAAAGTTATCTGTAGATGGTGAGACCACAAATGATTTTTTTTTTATTTGTACCTTTGCAAGTATTTTAAGTTTTCTGCAATGAGTATAAATGAATAGCTTATATCATCAGAAGTGCAAAGCTGTAAAATTATCCAAAGCAGTACATAATTGCAATAGCAGATTAGCTCTGTCTTTGATTAGCTTGTGTGTGTGTGTGTGTGTGTGTGTGCGCGCGCGCGTGCGCGCGCGCGCGCACACCCTACTGACATAATGAGATTTAAGTTGGAAGAAAAAGGAATAAAAACTACTTATTTTCCCCCTGGGCTCCCTCTGTGGTCTGAATGTTCGCCCTCCCCAATTCATATGCAAAACCTAATCACCAAAGTGATGATGTTAGCAGGTAGGGTTTTTTGGGAGTCATCAGGTCATGAGGAAGAGACCCTTATTAGTGGGATTAGTAACCTTATAAAAGAAGCCTGAGAGAGACCCCTCACTCCTTTTGACATGTGAGAATACAACAAGAAGGCAAATATTAGATGCAGGCCCTCACCAAATGCCAAACTTGCCTTGATCTAGAACTTTTAAGCCTTCAGAAGTGTGAGAAATAAATCTCTGTTATTTATTAACAACCCAGTTCATGATATTTTGCTGTAGCAACTGGAATGGACTATGACAGCTAGTCAAAAATGGTTGTTGAAGCATATTGTTTCTGCACGCTACTTTAAAGATGAAACAGACTTGTTAGTTTCCTATAATGTGATCTACCTCTGAAAATAAACTGGATTCCTCTAAGTGATTTAAAAATATAAATCAGGGCCAGGCTCTGTGGCTCAGCCTGTAATCCCAGCAGTTTGGGAGGCCGAGGGGAGTGGATTGCCTGAGCCCAGGTGTTCGAGACCAGCCCGGGCAACTTGGCGAACCCCGCCTCTACAATAAAAAAAAAATAGCCAGCGTGGTGGTACACACCTGTAGTTCTGGCTACTTGGAAGGCTGAGGCGGGATCATCGCCGGAGCCCAGCAGATCGACGGTGGGTTGACTGTGAGCGTGCCACTCCAGCCTGGGCAACAGATTGAGACTCCAACTCAAAAAAAAAAAAAAAAGAAAAGAAAAAAACCATATATGTAGATATATATATAAATCAGAAAATATTACCCTTTATAAAAGTTTGTATTTTTATACATATCACTGAAAATTCATAAGAAGTGTTTATTCTCTGTAGAATCATAAATAGATTAATAACATTCTCCATGGTCTATTCAATTAACACTATGTAAACTTACATAATAAAGTTCCATATGCATAGTGGGTGCTTAATGTATGTTCAATTGATAAGTGTTTGAAAAATATTCAAATACAAGCCATGAGACACTAAGTAGAACATTAATATGCTTAATCACCCTCTAACTTACTACAATTATAATCTGCAAATATGACTTTGTGCTGTTCTCAAACATTAATATGCTTTTACATAGTGAAAATATCACTATGTATTTTGTCTGTCTATGGACCTCTCTTTTCACTCAAGGTTTTGAAAAGTTTGATCTTCTGTAAATCAGTTATTTTCTCAGAGGTTGCTATCACCATGATCACACATGGCATCACCATGATCACAAAAGGCATTACATGCCTTTTATTTTTATTTTATTTATTTATTTATTTTTGATTTGGAGTCTCACTCTGTCACCCAGGCTAGAGTGAAGTGGCATGCTCACGCCACCCCAGCGTCGACCTGCTGGACTCCAGAGATCCTTCAGCCTCAGCCTTCCAAGTAGCTGGAATTACAGGTGCGCACTACCATGGCCGACTGTTTTTTAATTTTTTGTTTTTATTGCAAAGGCAAGGTCTCGCCAAGTTGTCTGGGTTGGTCTCGAACCTACAGGCTCTGGCAATCCACTCACCTTGGCCTCCCAAAGTGCTGGTATTACAGGCTAAGCCACCGAGCCCAGCTGGCATATCTTTTAAACCTTCACCATATGATGGGCAATTTTCTCAGCACATATGCAAGAATAAATAAGAAATACATCAATACTATAAGATGAATTTCTTTTTAAATAAAATGAACCTGCCATAAATTTTTCCATGGAGATGAATTACATCACTACATGTAAACCATTGATTTGCATATTTTTGCCAGTTATTCATCCACATTTTCTTTATAAATTCGTCCATTGAGGGACTTGAGTTTCTGTATTTTGACTGTTGCGAATATTGCTTCAATGAACATGAGAGTGCAGATTTCTCTTTGACATAATGATTTTACGTTCTTTGAATACATAGTCAGATTTAGGATTGATACATCATATGATAGTTCTGTTTTTAGTGTTTTAAGGAACCTCCAGACTGTTTCTTATATGGCTGTGCTAATTTATATTCAGACCAGTAGAGTACATGAGTTCCCTTTACTCAAACTTTCCTTCAGCACTTGTAATATTTTGTCTATATGATCAAAGCTATTCTAAATGATGTAAAGTTTTATCTCATTGTGGTTTTAATTTGCATTCTTCTGATAATTTATGATGTGCATTTTTTCATATACCTGTTGATCATTTATAGTCTTTTGAGAAATGTCTATTTAGGTCATTTGTTCATTTAAAAAAATGGGTTATTTGTTTACTTACTATTGAGTTGTGCGTGTTCCTTCTATATTTTTATTACTAACCCTATGCAAATGTTTTCTCCTGTTTTCCAAAGTTGTCACTTCACTGGTTGTTTTCTTGGCTGTGCTGAAGCTTTTTAGCTTGATGTAATATTATTTGTCTAATTTTACTTTTATTGCCTGTGCTTTTGAGTTTATATTCAATAAATCATTGGCCAGCAAAATGTTGTAGAGCTTTTCCCCTGTGTTTTATAATAGTTTTACAGTTTGGGTCTTCTATTAAAAGCTTTAATTCATTTTGAATTGATTTTTGTACACAACATGAGATAAAATTCTAATTTTATTCTTCTGGAAGTGACTATCCAGCTGTTCCAGCATTATTTATTGAGAAGACGATTCTTTCTTCACTGAGTGTTCTTGACATCTTTGCTGAAGAACAATTGATCATTATGAATAGATTTATTTCTGGACTCTCTGTTCTGTCCAGTAGATCTATGAACCATGCTGTTTTGACTATAAATTTGTAGTAGATTTTAAAATCAGGTAGTATGATGCCTCTAGCTCTGTTCTTTTTGCTCAAGATTACTTTGACTATTTGGGGTCTTTTGTGGTTCCATGATAATTTTAGGTTTTTTTGTTTTGTGAAAAACATAATTGGAATTTTGATAAAAATTGCAATTAATCTGAAAATCACTTTGAGTAAAATGGACATTTTTACAATATTGATTATTTCAAACGATGAATTTTTTTAAAAAATTTTCATCAATGTTTCATAGTTTTCATTGTCTTCCACCATCTTGGTTAAGTTTATTTGCAAATTATTTTGTAGCTATTGTGAAAATAATTTTTAAAGTTTTCTTTTTGAAATACTTAGTAGTTAGTATATTGAAACACTATTGATCTTTGTATGTTGATTTTAAATCTTGCTGCATTCTTTTTTTTTAGGCGGAGCCATTAATGCTTTCCATATATAAGATAATATCACCTGCAAACAAGAATGAACAGTTTAATTTTTCTTTACCATTTGAATGCTTTTTATTTTTTATTTTGTCTAACTGCTCTAGCTATGACTGTCAATATTATTTTGAATAGAAGTGATGAATATGGGCATTCTTGTCTGGCTTCTGATTTCAGAGGAAAATCTTTCAACTTCTCGCTGCTAAATATGATGTTAGCTGAGGGTTTCTTTAAATGCCCTTTATTGAATTGTAGTACATTTATTCTACACCTATATTTTCCAGACTTTTATTATGAAAGTATGTTAAGTTTTGTTAAATGCCTTTTCTGCATCTATTGAAATGATTATACAATTTTTTAAAATAAAATTTTATTGATTGATTATTTTTTTTATTTTTGTTCAGAGAAGGTTTCCCCATGTTGCACAGGCTGGTCTTGAGCTCCTGGACTCATATGATCCTCCTGTCTCAACCTCCCAAAGTTCTGGGATTACAGGCATGAGCCACCACGCCTGGCAGGGATCATATAATTTTTACCCTTCCTTTCATTAATATGATGTATCTAATTTATAGATTCACGTATGTTGAACCATCCTTGCATCCCTGGGATAAATCCTACCTGATCATGATGAATAATAGTTTTGTTTTGCTGTTGAATCTGGTTTTACTAGTATTTATTAAAGGTTTTTGCATCTATGTACCTCAGGAATATTGACCTATAGTTTACTTTTTGTGTAATATTCTTGACTGGCTTTCGTATAAAGGTAATTCTGGCCTTTGATGCAATTGAGCAGGGAAACCATTAAGTACTAGGATTTTCTTTGATGGAAAATCCTTTAGTACTAATCCCAACTCCTTACTTGTTATTGGTCTGTTCAAATTTTCTACTTTGTGACTCAGTCTTGGCAGGATATATGTCTAGGAATTTATTCCTTTTTTTTTAGATTATCCGTTTTGTTGTGATATAATTGTTCATAGTAGTCGCTTATGATCTTTTGTATTTCTGTGGTATCAGTTATGTCTTTGCTTTCAATTCTGATTTTATTTATTTGGGTTCTCATGTTTGTATTTTTAGTAAGTCTATATTAATATTTGTTGATTTTATCTTTTCAAAGAACCCACTCTTAGTTTTGTTGATTTTTTATATTGTTTTTCTGGTCTCCGTTTTATTAATTTTTGCTCTGATCTTTGTTATTGTCTTCCTTCTACTAACTTTTGACTTCATTTGTTCTTGTATTTCTATTTCCTTATTATGTAGCACTCTGTTGCCTTTTTAAAATTGATGTAGACATTTACTGTTGTAAGCTTTTTTCTTAGAACTGCTTTTTCTGCATTCCATAAATTTTGGTATATTGTGTTTCCATTTTTAATTGTATAATGTTTATTCTTAATTTTTCTTTTTTTTCACCTTTGACTTATTGGTTGTTCAGAAGCGAAAATTTTAACTTCCATGTACTGTAAATTTTCCAAATTTTCTTGGTATTAATTTCTAGTTTTATGCTATTGTGGATGGAAAAAATATTTGATATAATTTTAATCTTCTTAAATTCATTGACTTGTTTTGTGGCCTAATATGTGAACTATCCTAAAGTATGTTCCATATGCCTTTGAGAAAAATGTATATTTTGCTTCTGTTAGATGAACTGTTCTTTATATGTGCCCATTTGGTCTATAGCGCAGTTTAGTCTAAAGTTTCCTTTGTTTACATAATCTTTTCATTGATGAAAATGGGGTACTGACGTCTTCTACTTTTATTGTATTCTAATCTATCTCTCCCTTCACACCTATTACTATTTGCTTTATATATGAGGAGGACCAAAAAAATTGTAATTATTTTTTGGAGGGCAAGTCTCCTGTGGTATGATCTTGCCCTGCTTGGTAAGTGTTCTAAGAACCCACTAACATCAGTGTACCAGTTAGCATTGTTGCGAGATGCTGCATTCAGATTAAGTGAATTTGTTTTTGGAGATTCTTTCAATGTCTTTGCCCATTTAATGATGTATGATTTATGAGTGCATCTGCCCACACCATGCTGAGTGTTCAGCAGTTTTTGATCATAAATGGCATGACCCCTGTGTCTCACCTTCCCTATTCACCAGATCTTTCCAGGAGCAATTGCTTTTGTTTCTCCGGATGAAAAAAATGCTCAAAGGGAAACCTGTTGCCAATGTGGAAGAGATGGGGAAAAAAATGGCAGAAACACTAAAAGGCATCAAAATTGATGAGTTCAAAAACTGTTTTGAGTGGTGGAAAAAGCATCTCAATCGGTGTATTGCATGAAATGAGTACTTTGAAAGTGATAGAAGTTTAAACTTGTAAAAATAAACAAATAATTTTAATAAATATTCTTTTTGAGTGGTCCCCCTTCATAATTAGGTGCTCTGATGCATATGAGAGGTGACTCCAAAACACTGAAATTATTTTTTTGGGGTGAACCCCTTGTATTACAGGCTTCCCCTGCTAAGTAAGTGTTGTAGGTACCCACTGGCATACCAGCTAGTGTTGATGTGAGAGGTTGCGCTTGGCTTCAGTGAAAAATTTTGGGAGATTCTTTCAATGCATTTGTGCACATTTCATAATGGGTGATCTACAAACACACCTGCCCACACCGTGCTGAGTGTTCAGCAGTTTTGGGCCCCAAATGGCACAATCCCCATGTTCGACCATCCCTGTTCACCCAATCTCATCCTGAAAGACTTTTTTTGTTTGTTTCCCTGAATGAAAAAAATCCTCAAAGGGAAACATTTTGCCAATGTGGAAGAGTTTAAATAAAAAAGGCAGAAGCACTACAAGGTATCAAAATTGACAAGTTGAGAAACTGTTTTGAGCAGTGGAAAAGCATCTCTATAGGTGTACTGCATCAAAGGGAGAGTACTTTGAAGGTACCTAAAGTTTAAACATGTAGGAATAAATGCACATTTTTAAAAAAATAAATAAATTCCAGGTTTTTTGGTCCTCTTTCATATATAATTAGAATTGTTGTATCTGCTTGATGAATTGACCCCCTTATCATTACATAATGTGCATCTTCATCTTGTCCTACGGTTTTTGTCTAAAAGTCTATTCTATCCGATGGAAATATAGATACTCCTGCTATCCTTTGGTTTCCATTTGCATGAAGCATCTTTCTCCAACCCTTATTTTAAATCTATGTGAAGGAGTTTTCATTGAATTCAGTACATAGCTAAGCTTTTTATAAAAATCCACTCAGCTACTCTATATCACTGAAATGAATAATTTAATCCATTTACATCCAAGTAACTAATGATATGTAAGGACTTACTACTGCCATTTCATTAAGTGTATTTTGGTTGTTTTGTAGATTCTTTTTTTGTTTCTTTTTTTGTTGTTGTCATACCTTGTGATTAAAGAATTTTCTTTAATGGTGTGCTTTGATTTTTTACTTTTTATCTTTTGTTTATGTACTATATGTTTTTGGTGTGTGGTAACCATAAGGTTTTGAAATATATCATAGTTATATAATGATATTTTAAGCTTATTACAACTTAACTTTGCTTGCAAAAGCTCTACACTTTTACTCTACCCAATTTCACAATTTGCTTCTTTTTTATATAGTGCATTCTTAACAAGTCATTGTAGCTAATAGTTTAATGGTTTTGTCTTTTAATTTTCATATTAAATACACAAGTGCTTTACATACCATCATTACAGTATAAGAGTATACTTAGTTTTACTATGTACTTACTTTTACCACTAAATTTCTGTGTATTTTATTAAAGTTCAGTAAGCTTCCTTGAAGTAATTATTTTTAATTTTTTTATAGTTTGTGTATTTTAATAGCAAACTTACAAGAACAGCACAAAGACAGACAACATTAAAAACATGTACTTACATGTAAGACAACTCAGTTAGAAAAGTATAGTGAATGTATGGAATCTACTGTATGATTAAAAAAAAAACTACAAATGCCATTTAGTTGCCATCAATAAGAAATTTACTTGTTTTAAAAAACTCCAAATGCTGGCATTGCCCAGAAAAATTTAACAGGTTTATTTACAATTATTATAAATTTGAACCACTGAAACTTGCTTACTGAAACATTTTGACTTGCATTAATGCTTTGCATTCCCGCTTTTATATTAAAAATTCACACGAAAATGGAAAAACTACCAATACCTGATTTCTGTCCCCTATTTTTTCACTCACAATCATATACTTAGGTACCCTTTGATCCAATGGATGGGGGGAATAACATTCAGAACTACTAATAACAGGAAGAGGAGAATTTTTTCTTTTTGAGAATGAAATGTTTCCCATCATAGTGGATTTAAGTACGTGCTCTATGTATGCGGTGTGCTAGCTGAATGTCTTTTGGCATAATTGTTACACTTTTGGCATGGATAGCACACAGATTGGTGTCTTCCAAAAGGCCAACCAGATAGGCCTCACTTGCCTCCAGCAAAGCACCAATAGCCGTGCTCTGGAAGCGCAGATCTGTTTTGAAGTCCTGAGAAATTTATCGCACCAGACGCTGGAAAGGAAGTTTGCCAGTCAGAAGTTCATTGGACTTCCGATAACGTCTAATTTCACAGAGTGCCACAATACCAGGCCTGTAAGAGGAGGTTTCTTCACCCCTCCAGTTGAGGGTACACTTTTGTGAGTAGCCTTTGTAGCCAGTTGCTTCCTGGGTGCTTTACCACCGGTGGATTTGCGGGCAGTCTGCTTTGTACGAGCCATGGTATAGAGACGTCCTTACTTATCCCCCTTCTCCTTTGGCTGGAGCTCGGCGAGCTAGAGACAGTGTTGACATTGGAGAGCAATGGTGGCGTGGGGTGGCTGCGAACACCTATTTTTAATTTTTATTAGAAAATTCATGTATCATCATTTTTTGGGGGTCAACTACTGAGACATTACTATGTTCTTTTGATAAATATACTTTTCTACTGTTCTATTGCCTCACATTGATGTCTACACATTTTAAAAAGTAGGACATTATCCTAGTCTTTGCAGACTTCCTTTGTCTGAGAAAGTCCTTTAGCCTATGCGGAGATTTTGGTTAGGGCATTTGGCCTAGTCAACAGACAAGAATGCCGCTGGAGTTCTCAGGGCAAGTTAGTCAGCAGGTAGGTGATTCTGGTGCTGGTGTGGACCTTGAGCCTGAGACTGCAGAGATTGCCATGGTACTGAGATGGACCTCATAACTTGGTCCACTCAGATAGATCTTGAGCCTGAATCTGTTGGAGTTGGCTTGGAGCTTGGGCATGCCTGTCCCCTGAGTTCAATGGAGTAGCTTAAGTATACAAAGATTTGTTTGGAGGATGAGTTTATGACGGTAAGTCTGGGTTTTGGGTTAACAGGGTCTGCATTAGAACTTTGGTCTGCTGGTGTTACTTTAAAGGTTAAATGTAAAGGTGTTGGCCTGGAGGTTATGTCCATGAGGACTGATCTGAGTCTTGAGGTCTCAGGCGTCAGGCTGGGATTTGGGTACATAGGAGCCATCCTGGAGCCTATGTTTGGAAGGGCTGGTCCTGCTCTTGAGTTTCCTTGGAGTAGGCTTAGATCCTGGGTCTGCTTGAGCATGGGGCTAGAGTTGCTGACCTAGAGGGTAGGATCACAAGGACCAGCTTGGCACTGAGAAGGCCTGGAGGCTATATCCATAGGTGCTCACCTGGGGTTTGAGGTCAGTGGTGCCAACCTGATGCTAGCATAAGTCTGGAGCTTAGGGTTTCAAGGGCTGGCTTTGGCCCTGGATGAGACTAGATCCTGTATTTTCAGGGTCAGCCTGGAGGCTGAATTCATTGGTGCTGTCCTCATGACTAAAGTTACAGGGATTGGTCGGTGCTGGTGTGAACCTAAAGCCTGTGGCCATGGAGTCACCAAACCAGTGTCTGAGGCCTCTGGGTTCAGCCTGACTCTGAGGGGAGTTCAGAGCCTTAGGATTCTAAGGTTGATCTGGTAGTAGGGTAATATAGGGTCTGCTAAACAGGTCTGGAGCCTGTGGCTGCTGAGGTAAGACTGGCACTGGAGTGTGCTCAAAGCCTAGGATTTCTGGGGCTGGCTAGTGATGGTACAAATCGGGAGCTTGGAGCCTATGGTGTCAGCCTAGTGGTAGGGCAGCCTGAGAATAAGTCTGCAGTATAAGCTGGGCCTGGGTCTGTAGGATCCAACCAGGTGCTGATTGGGCCTGGAGGTTTAATTCAGTGCAGTAGCCTAGAGTCTGGGGCCATGGACTTTTGCCCAGTGCTGGGTTTATTAGTGTGGGCTTGGTTTGGGGGTAGGTGGCAAAGTCTGGTGTTTTCTCTCCCTTTACCCCACTCAGAGGATATCTGTATCCTCACTATGATGCTTGGAATTGAGGAGGGATGACTCAAATAAAACTCTCCTCTCTAGAGTCTTCAGTGTTTTTGTTGTTGCTGTTTGTTTGTTTTTGCTTTTTTAATTCTGGTGCTACACCCAGATACGGAAATATATAACCTGTTTTCTTTAGACCTTGTGAAGGTACTTTCTTTGTGGACAGTTGATGTTTTAGTGGAGTATGGAAGGGAGTTAATGGTAAATGAGTGCTGGAGAGTCTTATTCTGCCATCTTGCTGGTGTCTGTCCTCTCTTAGAATCTGATTTTAAACAGTCCATAAATACTCTGCTTCTCAATAACTCCTATAACCAGCTTAACCTCTCACTTTCTTCATTAATGAATTAACGTGTCTTTAAATATGTGTTCTTTCATACTTGTATAAATTATTGGGTTTTTTTGCCTTTCATGAACACAATAGAAATTTAGGTTTTATATCTCAAAGACTTTAATCTTTTTCTTTGAGATTTCTTCAACTCCTCTTGATGGTTTGTGTTTCATTTTGATGTTTTTTTTTTTAAATAGAGATACTCAGATTGATATTTTATTCTAGTTTTATTGTTAGTTTGTTTCCTTGCATTATTTTTTCTTTTTTTTCTTCTTCGTTCTTTTCTTCCTTCCCATCCCTCGTTGTTTCTTCCCTCATTCTTTCACTTTTTTTCTTTCTACATTTAACTTTTTCAATATTCCTTGAATTCATTTTCTGTGTGGTGATTGTCTGAATCTGTCTCCAGAGTATTAAACACAACATAAAAATTGGGTTCTATTTTTATAAAACTTTCATTTAAGGTCTTCTATTTATTCACATATTTCTGTGAAGTTAAGCACTGAAATTATAAATGTGATAGTTACTTTTTCCTGCAT
This sequence comes from Tarsius wallacei, assembly GCA_963574415.1. NCBI lineage: Eukaryota > Metazoa > Chordata > Mammalia > Primates > Tarsiidae > Tarsius > Tarsius wallacei. The sequence goes on along the minus strand of CAUYQG010169944.1, from coordinate 3,608 downwards.
GCAGTTTCTTATATAGAATATGTTTTTAGAGAGAGAGAAAAAATTCACTGTGCCTATGTGTTTAATTTGCTTACATAGTCAGTAAACTGTAATTGTAGATTTTATCCTTGTGTGGGCCAGTTAGCTTTGTTTGGTACCATGGTCACAGACAATACTATTTATTTAAAACAAATACTTCACAAATGTGTACTGCCCATCACAAGGGATGCTGTGTGAGTATCTGTGACTAAAATAGCTCAGATTCATCAGCAACACCAGAAAATGAACTGCTACTAACTGCTCCACTGATGGTAGGTTAATAAAAGGTTTCATATGTAAAAATTAACATAGATAGCTACAATCATAAGATTGTATTGACTCTCCCAAACAAAATACCAGTTGAACATTAAAACATGGTTAAATTTTAAAAAGTGTGTACTAAGATTTTAAATGTTAGTTTTTCTGTTTCAGAGCCAACCTTGGATTGACATAATTAAGGAGAAGCAGTTCGGGCAATAAAGATGATAGCATTATTAACTATCTCTCTAGGATCTCTAACTGAATCCTCCTAGTAGAGAGTTATAGTTTACTACTCAAATCTGTACTTTTTCTGTATATAAGAAATAAAGGTAAGGATCCATAACATTTCTAAAACCAACAAGTCTTCATAAAGAAAGAAAAATATAAGAAACTCCTTTTTACAGACTCCAACTAAAAACCCAAACTCTCTTGATCCTGCACATTATCCTTCCTTTTGTTTATTTCAGTGTTCTTATGCTGATTTGTAAGTTCAAACTTTAGATGTTTGTCATATCTTAAAATGTAAATAATTATTTCACTTTTACCTGTGCAGATATATCTATGATGAACATTTTTCCCCAAACCCACAAAGACATGGACACTAAACAGCATGATGCTGAACAACTGCTAACAGCATGTCAATCAAAGAAGATATTAAAAGTTTACTGGAAATGAATGAGAATTAAGAAACATCTTACCAAAATCGCTGGGATGTCATAAAAGCTGTAATAAGAGGGGAATTCATATCTCTACAAACACAAAACCCTAATGTCAGCAGAAGACTCCAAATCACCAAATTAAAAGCCCAAATATGTGACATAGAAGACAAAAATATCACAGAAAAAAAATCAATGAAAGAAAAAACTGGTTCTTTGAAAAGCTAAACAAGATTGATAGACCCCTATCCAAATCAACCAAGAAAAGAGAGAAAAAGTCCAGGAAAACACAATCAGAAATGCAAGAGATCAAGTCACAACTGATGGCCCCAAAATACAAAAGATTATCAGAGACTACTATGTATACTTGTACATAATAAACTTGAAAATGAAAATGAAATGGAGTACTTTCTGACATCACACAGCCTCACAAGGAAGAAACAAGTAGAAAATGAGCCCTTAAGTAGAGCAATAACAACCCAGGAAATTGACTCTGTCATAAGAAAACTAACTACAAAAAAAAGCAATGGCCTTCCAAGAGAATTCCACAAAACATACAAGATCTGATACCATTTCTATTTAAAAGTATCCTAGATAATTAAGAAAGATGGAACTCTCTCCAAATCATTTTATGAAGCTAATATTAACACATTGATACCCAAACTGGGTAAAAATGCAGCAAATAATGACAACTGCAGGCCAATATCCTTGATGAACATAGATGCTAAAATTTTCAACAAGATTCTAGCAAACTGCTTCCAATAACACATCTCAAAAATCATCCACCATGACCAAATAAGTTTCATCCCCAGGATGCAGGGCTGGTTCAACATCTGCATTACCATAAATGTAATTAAATACATCAACAGATGTAAAAACAAGAAACACATGATTTTATCATGACACAGAAAAAACCTGTGATAAAATTTAGCATCCATTCTTAATAGAAACCCTTGAGCACCAAGGCATAGATGAAACATACCTCAAAATAGTAAGAGCCATCTATGATAAACCCACAGGCAGTATGCTGCTAAACAGACATAAATTGGCAGCATTTCCCCTGAGCACCAGAACAGGGCAAGGCTGCCCACTCTCATTTCTCCTGCTAAATATAGTTTTGGAAGTTCTAGCTAGAGAAATTAAACAAGAAAAGGAAATAAAAAGAAAAAGTGTAAGTTAAGATATCCCTCTTTGTGAATGACATGATCATATACCATCAAAACCCAAGAGAATCTGTTCAAAACCTCCTTGCACTGATAAAGGACTTTGTCAAAGTCTCAGGTATAAAAAATATGCAAAAGACAATGGCATTTCTATACATCAACAATAAACAAACAGACACCCAAATAAAAAGCACAATCCTATTCATAATAGCCACAAAAATGATATAACTTGGCATCTTCCTAACCAAAGAAGTGAAAGACCTTTACAATGAAACTACCAAACACTGCTCAAAGAAATCAAAAAAGACACAAACAAATGGAAAAATATTCCATGCTCATGGATAGGAAGAATCAACATTGTTATGATGTCGCTCCTACCAAAGGCAATCTACAGATTTAATGCAATACCCACTAAATTACCAACATCTTTCTTCTCAGACCTGGAAATGACAATACAGGGATTCATATGGAAAAATAAAAGACCATGAGTAGCCAAAACAGTCCTTATCAAAAGAAAAAAGGCAGGAGATATCACACTTTCAGACTTCAAACTCTACTACAAAGCTACAATAATCCAAACTGCCTGGTATTGTTACAAGAACAGGCATATAGACCAATGGAACAGGATAGAGATTCTGGAAGCAAAACCTCAATTTCTCAACCAATTCATCTTTGACAAAGCATTCACAAACAACCACTGGAAAGAAGAGAGACTATTCAGTGAATAGTGCTGGAAAAACTGGCTGACCACATGCAGAAAACTGAAACAGGACTCCTACTTATCACCATACACAAAAATGTAAATCCTCAAATTAAAATAATCCTAGAAGAAAATGTAGGAAACACCCTTATGTAAACTGGAATAAGCAACCAATTTCTGATCAACTCTCCAAAAGCGAATGCCATAAAAGATAAAATACACAAGTGGGACTTCATCAAACTGAAAAGCTTCTGCAAAGCAAAAGAAACCATCAAGAGAATGGGTAGACAGACCACAGAATGGGAAAAAAATATTTGCCAATTGTAAATCTGACAAAGGTCTAACATCCAGGATCTATGAAAACCTCAAACATGCCAAAAGGAAAAAACCAAATAACCCTATTTAAAAATGGGCAAAATATATGAACAGACACTTCTCAAAAGAAGACATATGAGCAGCCAACAGATATATGAAAAAATGCTCAGCCTCACTAATCATCAAAGAAATGCAAGTGAAAACCACACTGAGCTACTGCGGGGTGCCAGCCCCCGCAGGTTTTTGGGGGTCCCTGGAAAGATGGGGCGGCATTGGCGATTCGAGGGATAGATATGAAGAAGAGAAAGAAAGAGAGAAAGAAAGAGACTGGACTCCTGTCTAAGGCAGAAGCCATTTAATGGAGGTTTCCATGCTCTTTTTATCCTAAATTTTCACGGGTTAGATCACAAGGTTTTCACGTGAACACAGAGCCAGGCGGATGAGGGGCACCCCCCCCACCCACCAGGTGTTTCCTCAGGCATGAGGAAGAACAAA
>CAUYQG010169942.1:0-35779 GCA_963574415.1 Tarsius wallacei | reverse complement strand
CAGCCTGAGTAACATGTTGAGACCTCATCTCTACAATAAATCAAAAAATCAGCTGGGCATGGTGGCACATGGTTCCAGCTAGTTGGAAGGCTGAAGGGGAAGGATCATCTGACCCCAGCAGGTTAAGGCTGTGGTGCTGTGAGCGTGCCACTGCACTCCAGCCTGGGCAACAGAGTGTGACTCCAACTCAAAAAAAAGAAAAGAAAAAAGAAAACCCTTCCGCTCAATCCTGGGCGAATTGGGACTGCTGGTCACCCTATGGTGTATTCTCCATAAAGGTTTGTAGACTAGGTTTATCCACAAATTAATCACTAATGAAGGACAGAGGCGGGACTTGGACAAGTCTGGGCAAGCACTGGGTGACTGGCTGGCTTGTGGGGTAAGAGGGAGTCTTGTGAGAGAGGAGGTAGCTGAAGGATCTGAAGGGCCCAGGAGGTAGACTGTGGGCTGCATGACAGGGTGTGGGCAAGACATCAGGCCGAGTCTATGAGGCTGTTGCTTTGCAACAGGTTTCAGAATTCCAAGACCCGTGTGCTCTTCCTCAGACACATCCAGAGAGAAGGCGATGGTGAGTTCTGCCTTTTGAAGGAAGGTCTATAGTGAGCCTCAGCTGCTCCTCTGTCTTGGGAGCAGGTGGCTTCTGGCTCCTCCACCCCCTGTGACCAGTGTGCCTGCCCGCAGCCTTCTGAGATTTCCACTGCTGATTGGGACAGGACAGGGTAGAGGCGTGGGCTGGGAGGTGAGAGGGCGGGGCTGTAGGCCCATTCTTAGACCCAGGCCTTGATTTCCTGATCCACAGGAATACAGCCCTTTCTCCCAGGGTATCTGTGAGATGTCACTGGTGGAAAGCCTCTTGGCGCGTCTGGGACATAGTAGGTGCACAGCAAGTGTCATTTGTTGTCTCCTTCTATAAAATAGGGACAATAAAACTTGCCCTGTACACCTCCCAGGGTTGTTGTGTGGGCCAAATGGGATGTGGGACATGAGGATGCTTGTGTCAAAGCCTATAAATGTTTGGGAATGGGTTTCTTTTTCTTTTGTTTTTTTTGAGTCATAGTCTTATTCTGTTGCCCAGGCTGGAGTGCAGTAGCACACTCATGGCCACCGCAGCCTCGACAGGCTAGGCTCAGGAGATCCTTCTGCACAGTTGGAACTACAAGCGCGCTCCACCATGCCCAGCTAATTTTTTGATTTATTGTAGAGACGAGGTATTGCCTAGTTGCCCAAGCTGGTCTTGAACCCTTGGGCTCAGGCAATCCTCTCGCCTCTGCCTCCCAAAGTATTGGGATTACAGGTGTGAGCCACTGCGCTTGGTGAGAATGGGGTTCTTTTTTTGTGTGTGTGTGAGTTGGAGTCTTACTCTGTTGCCCAGACTGGAGTGCAGTGGCCGCTCCCGGCCACCGCAGTCTTGACCTGCTGGGCTCCGGCGATCCTTCCACCTCAGCCTTCCAAGTAGCTGGAACTACAGGTGTGCGCTACCACGCCCGGCTAGTTTTTGATTTATTGTAGAGAAGAGGTCTTGCCATGTTGCCCAGGCGGGTCTCGAACCCGCGGGCTCAGGCAATCCACTCACCTCAGCCTCCCAAAGCGTGAGATTACAGGCTGAGCCACTGAGCCCGGCTGGGAATGGGGTTCTTAAGAGGGCTGCTCCTGCTGGCGTAGGTTCCAGGCACCGGGAGTTGGGGGTGGGAGGGTGGGGTCGGGTGTGGGGGAGGACGCTGACCCTGCCACTGCCAGCCCAGGCACAGAAGGATGTGTCCAGATCACAAAGAAATCCAGCGGTGCTGCCTATGTGAGAAGCAGACCCCGTGGGCAGGTCCAGGACTCAGATGAGCTCTGCTTCTTGTGAAACCACAGCAAGAGAGAGACGACAGACTTGGACCAACTGTAGGGAGGGTTAATTAGCAGCAGGAAGAGACAAGAAGAAGGAATATCCTCCGGAGCTTCATCTGTCTGTTGGGCTGGAGGCAGGGCCTTTGTGAAGGCGGGTTGTGCTCAGATCGCCTCTGGGCCCTTCCTCCAGCCCCGAGGCGGATTCACCACAAGGCTGATGCGACTTCTGCTTCCAACCCTTCACACTCCAGAGCCCTTTCCAAGGCCTAGCAATGTGTCCCCTCACTCAGGGGTTTGGCGAAATTTGCAAAAGGAAGATCTTTTTGTACTTTTTTTTTTTTTTTGGGTAAGAGGGCTTCTGAGCTATATAAGCTTCAGTCCCACAGGCCTGGTTCTGCCCTGTTCTGGCAGGTGGTCCTTTCAGCTGGGATGTTAGTGCCATATCTGCTGCGAGTCCTCAGGAAGCATGGACTTGTCATCGGTTAGAGCCCTCCTTGCACGAGCAGGGCCTAAAAAGCATCTGGGGAGCCGGGTCTGGCCAGGCTGAGCCTGCAGCTCCATTTGCTGTGTCAGTTAGAGGCTGGAAAGGCCTCTCTAGCCTCAATCTTACTTATCTGCAAAATGGAGATAATGCCTACCTGGAAACGTTGGAATAATGAACCACAGGTGAAACTGCCTGGTCCAGCCCCAGGCTTGTCCTGCGAGCTCAGGAAATGCTGGTGGAGGCTGGATGGAAATGACTCAGGGAAGCCCAGCCCTTCACTGGGGATGGAGTCCTTTCTGCTGTCTGTGAAATTCACCTGCTCTGTGCCATGCCTGGCGCTGGGTGCTGGGATACAGGCAGCTGGGGCGGGGCGGTGGTGGTCAGATGGCCAAGAGGGTAGAAGTGGTTATACACTGTGGAGTGCAGCTTGCCTGGGAAGGGCCCGTGGTGACTGGGATGGGGTCTTCTGTGGTTCTGGTGTGGGATGGAGTCTGGATGGGTCTTTCCTGCTCCCTGGACTAGGTAAAGATCTGGCTGTTTGGTGCCCGAGGGAAGCTGCTATCGCAGGCTGAGCTGGCCATTCCCGCTCAGAAAGGAAGCTGGTCTGGCAGGGTGCACCGCATCTCTGCAGGTCGGGACAGGGTAGTTGGGTGGCAGAAATGTCCTTCCTCAACATTAGGCCCCTTCAGGGGTTGGGGGAGGAGGAAACTCAGGCAGGGGCTGTGAGGAATGAACATGGGCTTTGGTGTTTGGCTGGGTTTCAGATTCCACCCCTACTGCTTGTTATATCTGTGACCTTGAGACAGTTACCATAATCCTTCTGAACCTCAGTTTTCTCATCTTTAAAATGGGGGCAATAATATCCTCTCCTCATCCCCACGGGGCTGTGGTAAGGTTTAAATAAGATATTATAGGACTTAACACAGTGCCTGGCACACAGTAGGTGCTCAATATATGCTGATTGTCCCTCTTTTCTGCCTCATGACCCTCATCAACTCCTGTCTTGTACTCTACCCATTTCCATTTGTCTGTGTCCCCAGCTGGGTGTGGGTTCCCTGGTGGCAAGGGCTGAATTTTGTTCACCCATCATTACATTACCCACACAGTGCCTTCGAGACACTGCACTGGCCCAAAGAGTATTATGCTTTATCTGGAAACTTGTTTTCAACACACCTACTGTGTGCTCCTTCCTGCCAGAGCCCTACTGTGTTGTTTCTGCCCTGCAGAGCTCGCATGGCCACCCAAAACTGTCGCTGGACCCTTCTATACGAATGGCTTTTTTTCTTTTTTTTGAGTCAGGGTCTGGAGTGCAGTAGCATGCTCATGGTTTACCGTAGCTTTTACCTCCTGGGCTCGGGTGATCCTGCTGCCTCAGCCTTCCAAGTAGCTGGAACCGCAGACACCTGCCACCATGCCTGGCTAGTTTTTTGATTTATTGTAGAGATGAGGTCCCGCCAAGTTGCCCGGGCTGGTCTCGAACCCATAAGCTCAGGCAGCCCTCTCACCTTGGCCTCCCAAATTGCTAGGATTATAGACGTGAGCCACCACTCCCAGCCTAATTTTTTTGGTTTTTATTTTAGATTTGGGGTCTTACCATGTTGCCTAGGCTGGTCTCGAACTCAAGCGATCCTCCCACTTTGGCCTCCAGAAGTGCTGGGATTACAGGCCTTTGTTCTTTTCTTAGAGCACTTAGCAATCAAATTGTTATTTGGTGAGTGTATAAAATCTGCCTCTCCCCTCTGGAATTCAAGTGCCTCGGGAGCTGTGTCGCCAGGTGCCAGGGGGCACGGGACATTTTTGGTGATTGAAAGGCTGTCTTTTTCTTTTTCTTCTCTGAAGTCAGACCTGGTTCAATTTTCAGCCCAGCTGCTTTCTAGCTGGGGTAAGTCCCCTTGCCACTCTGAGCTTCATTCATCTTTGGAACTGGGAAGATAGCCGTACCAGATAAAGCAAGGGCTCAGCCGGGCCTGGGACCAGGTAGTGGTGCCAGCTGCTGTTTTTCAAATTGATCTCCAAGGGTTTGGCCTTCAGTGATCTGTTCCCGCCTCTGGCTGGGAGGAGACTGGGGAGGACATTCCATTCCTAGCAGACCCTTTCTCCTGGCCTCACAATGGATTTGAGTCTTCGCAAACTGTTTATGTTTCCCGGCAGAGTTTATTACCCAGCCCTACCTTCTGCAATTAATTACAAGCAAAGCAAATAGCTTGTCCCTAGGAGGCTGGGCTTGTCATAAACATTTACATACAGCCCGGGGCCAACCTAGGGGTTGGGCTCTTTCTTGCAGCCTTTGGAACCAAGAGAGATTAGAGGATCAGGGTGGGATGGGGCAGGGCAGGAGGAACAGCTTTCCTTCAACAGCTCTTTCTGGACTCCTCTTCAGTCCTTAGGGGCTACCAACAAGTAGAGTCCCTGTTTTCACCTGAGGAGATTAAGGCTCAGCTAAATTAAGTGATTTGCCCAATGTCACACAGCTTGCAGAAGTGGCAGTACTTGGAGGTTCACACGGCAGCTGTGTAGGTAAACAGACTAGAAAAGAGAGACTAGAACTTGAGAAACAGGCCAGGAAGATTGTTTATTTATTCACTTTTTCTTCTCACACATTTGTCAGGTCTTTGTCATGTGTGAATGGGGTCTGAGGAGGCAGCAGTGACTACTAGTGACTGTTCTTCCCTACACATGCTACCAGAAACTCCCTGAGGCTGGTCCCCTTAACAGGCTGTGTGGCAGAAGGTGGTTTCTGAAGGACCAGGAAGGCGGTGGCCTGCATGGGTCTCTCCTGGTCATAGCCGCACCATCTCATAGGAAGAGACACCTTGAGTGGAAGTAGATTTCAACAGGAAGGGCTCTGCCAGAGTGACCCACCACTCTCCCCCCGGTTTCTGGAATTCTAGACCCTTGAGCCCTGCTTTTAGGCACAGATGGCTCAGAGGAGGCCTGTCTCAAGGTTATACAGCAGAAAGGGATATGGAGAACTCCTAGCAAAGTGTTTTTTCCAGTGGGTTTGTGTTTGAAAGGGACAGTGACTGGCTGGCACGGGAAGCCCTCACTGGCCGTCCCACTCCTGTGCCCTGCCCCACCCTGCCTCTGTGCTCTAAGTTCTGCGTTTTCTGATGGCCTTTCAGCCCAGCAGTTTCTGCTCCACTCAACAGCCTCGCTGTGTGGATCTCTGGAGCCATCTGCTGGGGGCCAGCTACCCTCTTTGCAGGGAGGAAAACTGGACCCAGGGAGGAAAGGAACTAGGTGCTCCTGCCTGTACTCATCTTGGACATCTTGTATGCCAGGCTCCTGGCCCTGGATCCAGGAACTCCTTGGCTGGATAGAAGTCCATCCCAGAGTGTGGGACTGCAGCCCCTGGGCTTCTGTGGCTTCACGCAGTGTCTGGGGCTCTTCTGCCTGAGCTGTCTATACCTGGGAACCAGCAACCGACCCAGAGTCCGGCACGTAGTAACTGGTGCTGAGGGGAAGTGTGACACTTGGGAGAATGACAGGTGGGAGAATGACAGGTGGGAGACAACAATGTAGGAAGGGCACTCCAGTTTGGGAGGTGGGGGCTTTGGTCCAAGTCACCATCTCTAGTACAAATGAACCTCAGTGTCATCTTGTGGGGAATGGGGGACAAACTGTCCTCACGCACAGGGTTACAGAGAGGATTAACAGGCAGCACCTGACTGTTCACAATAGCCAAAGAGTGGTAACAAACAGCCTAAATGTCCAAGCAGATGAATGGATAAACAAATTGTGGCATGTGCATGCCGTGATATATTATTCAACCATGAAAAGGAATGAAATACTGACCTGTGCTGTAAAGTGGATGAACTGTGAAAACATGCTAAATGAAGGCGGCCAGACACAAAAGGTCAAAGATTGTATGAGCTAATTTATATGAAATATCAAGAATGGATAAATCCATAATGACAGAAAGCAGATACTGGTGGTTGCCAGGGGTGGGAGAGAGGGAAGAAATTGCATAATAGGTAAGGGGTCCTTACTTCAGAATGCGGGAAACATGCTGGAACTAGATAGAGGTGGTAGTTTTGCACAACATTGTGAATGTACTAAATGCCATTGAGTTGTTCACTTTAAAATGATCGAGGCTGCGGCTGGCTGTGAGTGTGCCACTGCACTCCAGCCTTGGCGACAGGGTGAGACTCTGACTCAAAACAACAGCAACAAAACTTGCTAACAATAATAGAAAAGGCAGCTGGGCATGGTGGCTCATGCCTATAATCCCAGCACTTTGGGAAGTGGAGGCGAGAGGATTGCCTGAGCCCATGGGCTCGAGATTAGTCTGGGCAACTTGACGAGACCTCATCTCTACAATAAATCAAAAAATTAGCTGGATGTGGTGGCATGTGCCTGTAGTTCCAGCTACTTGGAAGACTGAGGCAGAAAAATCACCTGAACCCAGCAGGTCGAGGCTGCGGTGGCCACGAGCGTGTCACTGCACTCCAGCCTCAGTGATAGAGTGAGACTCCAACTCAAAAAAAAAAAAAAAAAAGAGAAAGAAAAGAAAAGGCAGCATCTGTTAGGAGGGGACAGAGTTGAGATGAGACATGTGTGTGAGGGTGTGGCTGCTGGAGACAGGTGTGGGAGAGAGGCCGTGGCAGGTAGAGGTGCCAGGTGGGAGGCAGTCTGGTGGAATGGTTAATACCAAGGTACTAGAACAAGACAGCCAGACTTCAAAGCTGTGTGGCCTTGGCAGGTTATTTAACCTCTCTTTGCTTCCGTTTCCCTGTCTATAAAATAGAAATAAGAGTTTTTATTATGGGAACCCTAGTTTTTTATTATGGGACTCTTCATGTTTTCATGAGGATTAAATGAGTTAATATCTATAAAAGAGCTTGGCACAAAGGAAGTACCATGCGTTAGCGGCTGCTGTTATCACTCATTCACATTTTTATTTATCTGTTCATTTACTGAGCACCCACGCTGAACCAGGCCCTGGGCTGCATTCTGGGCACACAGCTGCAAGCGTGACTCAGTGTCTGCTCTCAAGAGCTCTTGCACATCCTCCCGCAGGCCCCTCCTCCCTAGGGCGCCTGCAGCCTCACAGATAATGAAAATTGTTCATCACCTCTTGTTTCTCTAGAACAGCCTGGGCAGACCCCACCTATCCTGGGACCAGCAGGGCTCCTGCGGGGCGTGGGAGCTGGTGCTCTAGGCTTGAGGGGACCCTAGGCATGACCCTGACTCTCAGTTTCCCTACCTGTCATGGGAGAGGTCAGGCTGGCTGAGCTCTGAGATTCTCTCAGCATTTTCTGACCTTCAGCCCTCTGAGCCATGCAGTCCTGAGTTGGGCCTGGGACATTTGCTGCATGTGTGAGTGTTGGTAGGGTCAGACTCGAGAGCCTTGGGGCATGAGATCTGGAAGGCATCTCAGAGGTCCCTGAACACATGGACACCAAGGCCAGAGCAAGGCTGGGGCATGCCTGAGGGTGCTGTGGGAGGTAACCTGGTTGGGTGAGGGGCTTTCCTGGCCTCAGTCCATACCTGTCCTTAGCATGGGCCATGGGCTTCACCAGCCTGTGTTGGAATAGGCTTGAGGTGTCACGCCTGTTGAGAGTTAGTTTCTAAAAAGTAAATTCTCTCTTTTGGACTGAGATTCTGGGCAGCAAGGGGAGGGGTCGGGATGGGGTTTGGAGGATTCCCACCCACCCCTCTGGTAGTCACTCAAGCTTAGAGGCTGACCTCAGCTCTCAGGACAAAAGCAATCAGATGCCATCTGCTCCCTTTCCTCTCTGCCCACCACTCTATGTGGCACCTCCCCCACTGCCTTCCTCAGTTGTCACGGCTGCATCATCATATGCCCACCCCTCCCTGTGAAAGCCAGCATACACACACTCTCACCTGGCCATGTGTTCCCTGCCCTTTACTCCCAGGGATGTCCTTCTCAGGTCTCATACCCTAACTCTCCTCCCACCCAGTACTGCCCGAGTCTCTTAACACCTGCACCCCCTCCCTCCCCTCACCTTACACTCCAGCCACTGGTCCTGGGTTCCCACTTGCTAGCTTTTCTCCCAGATACTTGTCCCAGAGATTATCCCTGAGGCAGTGGGGGGTCACAGCAGTCTAGGAAGGCGCTTGCTTTCTCAGCCTGTAATCCCACACTTTTGGAGGCTGAGGTGAGTGAATTGCCTGAGCCCGCGGGTTCGAGACCCACCTGGGCAACTTGGCGAGACCTCATCTCCACAATAAATAAAAAATTAGCTGGGCGTGGTAGTTCCAGCTACTTGGAAGGCTGAGGCGGAAGAATCGCCGGAGCCCAGCAGGTTGAGGCTGTGGTGGCCGGCAGCGTGCCACTGCACTCCAGTCTGGGTGACAGAGTGAGACTCCAACTCAAAAAAAACCAAAAAACAGCTACCTCCTGAGTGAAGACACTAGCAGATGAAACCTTCCAGAACTTCTCCCCCGTGGCCTTAGGAGGGGACCAGACAGGCAGTCACAGCTGAAGGGGACAAGGCCTGAGGAGGCTGGTGGGGTCAGAGCCAAGTAGATAGGCTCTCTGGGTTCTCAGAAGGCCTGGATAGATACCTGTTCTCACTGGCCCCTACATTCACATACATGGACCCCAGGCCTCAGGAGCTCAGTGCACTGTGATCAGGGAGGGCTTCTCTGGGTAGGATGCTCATTTATTCAGTCCTTCATTCATCCACCAGCCTTTGCTAACGCCCCTTGGTGCCAGGCCATGTTCTGGACCCTGAGACATAGAGTCAGGCCAGACCTCGTCCTCACGCGAGGCTGATGAGGGAGGCTGCTGTGGACTCAAAGGAGCGTGGCCCAGGGAGACAAGGTGTTCATTCATTCATTCATTCAGTGCTTACTAAGTGCCTGCTATGCACTAGGCACTGTCCTAGCACGGGTACCAGCAGTGAAGAAAGCAGGTAAGAATTGCTACCCTCACAGAGCAACATGCTTTTGGTGTTTTTTCTCTAGATACGGAGTGGTGGGGAAGGGGAATGTTGACTTGAGTGCACACAGCCCAAGTTCTAAGGACACGTTCAAAAGCACTAACATTTGTCTTTCAATAATTTTTTAAACGACAACAAAAACCCTTCACATTTGGACGAGGAGGAGATACTAGTCATTTATAGTCTTATCATTTAGAAAAATATTTAAAGCAATTTTGGGTGTTTGCCCTTCTTGTTGTGTCTATGCCCATGATATGTGTGTGTGTGTGTGTGTGTGTGTGTGTGGGCATGCATGTGTTTGTATACTAAAACACAATTGTGATTAAACTATACAGAATTTTAGGCTGGGCGCGGTGGCTCACACCTATAATCCCAGCACTTTGGGAGGCCAAGGTGAGAGGATTGCCTGAGCCCACGGGTTAGAGACCAGCCTGGGCAACTTGGTGAAACCCCATCTCTACAGTAAATCAAAAAATTAACCAGGCATGGTGGCATGTGCCTGTAGTTCTAGCTACTTGGAAGGCTGAGGCGGGAGGATCGCCTGAGCCCAGCAGGTCGAGGCTGCGATGGGTGGCCGGGAGTGTGCCACTGCTCTACAGCCTGGATGACAGAGTGACACTTCTACTCAAAAAATGAATAAACAAACTGTACAGAATTTGAAAACAGCATTTTTTCTTCTGCGTTTCCCATGCCATTAGCTTGCAGTGTCCATGTTTGCTAACGCCTGTCCTCCTATGGACGCTCCTATTTGTTTAACCATTCCCTTGTTTGGCGTTTACGTTATTTCCAGGTGTTTGCTATTGTAAAGAGTGCTGAAATGATTAGCTTTGAGCTCTCTGAACACTTCCTGCAGGCAGAACCCTGTACATCACCGAGACCCAGACCTGTCTCCTGTCCCTTCTCTGTCTCCCCCACACACCTATCTGCTCCCTTCAAGCTCGGCTGCTTCCTTTCTTGCCTGTTGGGGGAAAGGAGGTTTCCTCCAGGTAAATTTCACTGTCGGTCGTTCCATTAATCTTTTTCTACCTAGCAAACCACCCCAAAATGTAGTAGCTCAAAACAACAACATTCATTTTATTATCGATTACGATTTCTGTGGGTCAGGAATTTGGGAAGAGCTCAGATGGGCACTTCTGGCTTAGGGTCACTCATGCAACTGCAGGTGACACGAGGGGACCTGGAGCAACTGGGTGCTTGGAGCACCTGTTGGCATTGTCTCTGAACCTGTCCACTCCTCTCTCTCTCATTGATGTGTCTCTAATCTGGGGCACCCTCATTTTTCACTGACAGGATTAATATCAGCTAAACACAGTACATTCTGTGGTCCAGGTATTGTATCAAGTTCTTTTTATTTATTTGTGTGTTTGTTTACTTATTTATTTGAGTTGGAGTCTCACTCTCTTGCCCAGGCTGGATTGGAGCAGCACACTCACGGCCACCACAGCCTCAACCTGCTGGGCTCAGGTGATCCTTCTGCCACAGCCTTTCAAGTAGCTGGAACCACAGGCATGTGCCACCATGCCCGGCTGATGTTTTGATTTATTGTAGAGACGAGGTCTCGCCATGTTGTTCAGGCTGGTCTGGAATCCCTGAGCTCAGGTAATCCTCTAGTCTCCACCTCCCAAAGTGCTGGAATTACAGGCATGCGACACTGTGCATGGCTTGATCCAAGTTCTTTATATACATAAAATATCTAATTTAATCCTCACAACAACCCAAGGAGGTAGGTACTGTTGTAATCTGCATTTAACAGAAGACAAAATGGAGGCCCTGAGAGGTTCCCCAGCTAATAAGCGGCAGATCCAGGATTTGAACCCAGAGCAGTCTAATTGAAACTGACTGGTCTCCCTGCTCCCACTGCAGCCTCTCTGCCCCTCCATTCTCCACCTGGCAGCCAAAGTGAGCATATTAAAGCATGACTGCATCGTGTCAATTCCCTGCTGATATCTGCCAACATCATATCACAATGATGGATTAAAACCTAGACCTCTGACCAGGCCTATGAGCAGGCCCAATTGCCCTGCCTCTGTTGGCCTCACTTTTCCAGCTCACTTGGTACCTTCAGTGATGCCCGCCTGTCCCCCCAGGGCCTTCCCACAGCAGGTTTTGCTTTGGGTTGCCTCAGTGCAGCATCCCCAGCCTTGCCCCTTTCGGGATTATTACTGCTGCTTCTTCAACTCCTGCCCAGATGCCACTTCCTTGGGGAGGCCTTCCCTGCCTCCTCAGGCTGGCCCATCACTCATCCTGGGCTTTGGATCCCTGCACTTTGCAGCACTTACTGTGAGAATCTGTGTGTCCTCGTTGGTTTGATGTCTGTCTGGCAGGGCTGCTGTATTGCCTACTGTGGAAATGTGCTGTGGTCTGTTTGCATTGTGGTCTGTGCCATGGCACCCATAGGAGTTGTGTAGTGCGGGGCCCTGCAGTCTTCCTGATCAGAAGGGAAGCTTTATATAGATGGGGTCCACTGCACCAATCTGCCCTATTCACCATATATCTGGTGGCCGGCAGCATCTGATACACAATAAATGCTTGGTAAATATATGTTGAATATTAATAATTGTAAGAACTATGCGTATTACAAGATGCCAGGCTCTATACTCACTCAATCCTCAGAACACTCTGATGGGGTAGGCATGACTGTTGTCCCATTTTACATATGAAGAAACAGGTTAAGTGAAGGGAGGCCACTTGGTGATGTCCTCTAGTGAGTGGAAGTTCCAACCAAGGCCAACTGGGTCATTAGGATTAAAAAAAAAATGAAAAAAGAGGACACGTAAACTCCAGCTGCTTTGAGTAACTTGGATGTGGACTACAAGGAAAAACACAGACAAAAGTCATCCCAATTAAGCCTATCTGAAATGGTCATGAGGACATGTGTGAGGAGGGTGGTTTCCTCCAGTAGGGAGAGAAGAGGCCTCCTGGACAGGAAGTGGATTGTTTTGGGGGTCACTCTCCTCCGTGGGCTCCAAGCCTGTCTGCCCACTTCTCCTGACCATAGCTTCTCCCAGGCTCTCTCCACCATAATGGAGGCCTGAGGAAAGAGGATGGTGGGGTGAGGAGGGAGAATAAGGAAGCTCCCAGGGTACAGATTAGGGACACAGACAACCAGAGAAGTCAAGGGATTTGTCCAGGTCCCGGAGCCAGGCCCAGAACTAGGTCCCTGAAGTCCTCTCAGCCCCCAGTGCTGAGTGTGTGTGTGAGTGTATGTGTGTACTCGAGTGCCTGTGGTGGGGGTGGAGGGGCAAAGAGGGTGTCTCCCTCTTCCTCGGCCTCCACAGCACCTCCTGTCCCCTTGTCCCAGCTTCCCTGAGGAGATGGCCCCATGAGGGCTTTGGGCCTGCACTTGGTGCACCTGGCACTCCCTCCTTTGGGTTCTTTGGGTTTCCCAGCAGACTCCGGACTTTCCAGAGGCCAGGCCTGACTCCCCTCAGATCCATTTTGCTCCGCACTATTTTCTGAGTTTGTGCTAATTCCTGTGTTGGAGCCCAGCCCATCCGAGGTAAGGTCTGGGGGCTTTGGGAAGAGTTGAGTACCTGAGTGGGGTCTTGAAGGAGGAGTGGAGGTTACCAGGTAGCGCCCATGTCCCCTTCCTCCTGGAGCCCCCAGACCCTGAAGGTACAGTGCTGGGTGGGTGTTATGACTGATGGAGCCTCCTTAGCCCCTCCCCACCTCTGGCAAGACTGTCAGATGCCTGGAGCTTACAGAGGCTCCAGCCTCAGGGCCACCATCCAGCCATGAGCCCTCATGGCCTCAGCTCCTTTCTCTCTCCCTCCTCACAGGTCTCAGTCTGCTGGGGACTCTGTTTGGGTTGGAAGGAGGAGGCGGAGGAGTTTGCGTGTCTGGCTCTTTCCTCCTCTTTCATTCCTCCTCCTTTTCTCTCCTTGCCGCTCAAGATGTTTCCTCTGCCAGCCTGGCCCCACTCCAGCCCCCTCCTCACCCTGGACAGGCAGCAGCTGTCCTCCTTCTCCCGCCTGGGGCGTCTGAGGGGCCGTGACTTCCTGGGGTGCGCCCTTTGTGCCTTCCGCCCCGTTGGAGGGGTCTGTAGGGCAAATCCTTCAGGATGGGGTGCATCACCCCCTCCCTTCCTCCTCTGTTTAAAACGCGAATCTCCAGGGAGGAGAGAGGGCACCGGCCCACTCCAGGGCTGCCTCCTGCTCTGGGTGGGATTTTGGGCTTATCTCTTTGCCCCCTGGGGCCTTGATTTCCTGGGGAATTCGTGGCCAACTGGGCCTCTTGACACAGCAGCACGTAGCAGGCCTTGTAGTCGTTTGGTAGGAGTTTTGTGCTGCTTTGGCAAGCATCTTTATTCCAGGCTTGGGAGCGTTGGGAGGGGCAGTGGCCTGGAATGTAGAATTTAATTTGAATAACTCTCCTGATTTTTCAAACCCCCAGCTGAGGTCCCATCACCCCCGGGGGCCCTCACCGGCCCCTGCTCTGTCTCCCGCTCCTGGCAGAGGGTCATGGGATGAAGCAGACTGCCACCCTGAGCCTGACAGAGCTCAATCTGAGCCTTGCAGCCTCAGCACCTTGCGCCCTGCCTGGGATAGGACAGACACTTTGTAAATATTTGTGGAGTGAATGGCTGGTGGAGCATCCGGGGAAGAAGAGCCTGACAGGATGGAGCAGCGAGGGAGCACTTCCCAGAAGAGGTGGAACTGAACTGTATTTTGAGGGATGAGTAAGAATTGAACTGATAGGGTGGGAAGGGCATTCTGGGCAGCAGGAACAGCCTGGGCAAACTCTGAAACAGTATTGTCTAATCTGATACTTAGGGTGTGTGTGAGGAACCTACGACCTGCTGGGGACACCCTGGCCTGTTGGAATGATGCCAGTAATTAGCTCCCTCGCTGGCACCAGGTCTTTGTCTTGCAGGCCTGGGCTTGGGGGGCAGGCAGGCAGTGGAGGGGGAGGACGCTGGGGCTTCCTGCAGCTTGAGGCTGTCCAAATCCTTCTGGAGGTTTCGGTTCTGCTCCCCTGGGTGAGCAGATCATGCGATTAGAAGCTGTCAGGACCAGTTAAGGTTGAAGCAGGTTTGTGAGAACGTGTAATGTAACACCAGGTTCGATTCTGGTCTCTATAGGTTCCTGGCGGTGACCCTGGGTAAATGATTGACTTCCATGTGCTACAGTTGCTACTGCAGTAAGGATAATAGAACCTACCTGGCAAGATTGTTAGGAAAATTAGACAAGGTAGTTTGTGTAAAGTTTTCCTTTTTCCTCTCTCCTTCTCCCCTTCCTCCCCCATATTCCTCTCCTTCTTAGTGGGGCTGGTTCTTTGGACGGAGGTCTGGCTATAATCTGAGGGACGCTGGGCATCCCTAGCTCTGACAGCCCAGTTCTCAGTGTCTCTGGGTCATGATACCAGCATCCACTTTAGACAGGCAACCGTTAGAAATGCAGATTTCCTCAGCCTGGGCAACTTGGTGAGACCTCATCTCTACAATAAATAAAAAAATTAGCTGGGTGTGGTAGCATGCACCTGTGGTTCTGGCTACTTGGAAGGCTGAGGCGGAAGGATCACCTGAGCCCAGCAGGTCGACGTTGGGGTGGCTATGAGTGTGCCACTGCACTCCCATCTGGGCGACGGAGTGAGACTCCAACTTTAAAAAAAAAGAAATGCAGATTTCCAGGCCTATAGCACACCTAGTAGATGTGAATCAGAACTCTGGGGGTGGGGCCCAGCAAGTTGGATTTTTTTGGGGGTTTTTTGAATTGGAATCTCACTCCGTTGCCCAGGCTGGAGTGCAGTGGCATGTTCATGGCCACCCCAGCATTGATCTGCTGGACTCTGGTGATCCTTCCGCCTCAACCTTCCAAGAAGCCGAAACTACAGGTGCACACTACCATGCCCGGCTAATTTTTGATTTATTATTGTAGAGACAAGGTCTCCCTAAGTTGCCCGGGCTGGTCTCGAACCTGCAGGCTCAGGCAATCCACTTGCCTTGGCCTCCCAAAGTGCTGGGATTATAGGCTGAGCCACCGAGCCCAGCAAGCTGGGTTTTAACAAACCTTTTAGGTGATTCTGACCCCCTACTTAGGGGACCCACTGCTTTAGGGGATCTAAGCTCTGAGCATCTCAGTGGGAGGAGCCTGACTTTGACCTGGAGTCCGGATACCAGGTACCGGGGGCTGGCTATAGGAGGGATTCCTGAACTCAGAAGGGCTTCTTGATTGGCTGAATGTTATTTTGTCTCTGTTTTACCATCTGAACAAGGAACTCCACATTTTTATTTTGCACTGGGCCCACAGATTATGTAGCTAGGCGTGGGTGCTGGCCATTGCTGTGTGCCAGGTCATTTGGATAACCTCTGGGAAGTCACTTTCTCTTTCTTTTAATTTTTTTTTGAGTTGGAGCCCCACTCCATTGCCCAGACTGGAGTGCAGTGTCATGCTCATGGTCATCCCAGCGTCGACCTGCTGGGCTCAGGCGATCCTTCTGCCTCAGCCTTCCAAGTAGCCAGAACTACAGGCGCACACTACCACGCCTGACTAATTTTTTTATTTATTGTAGAGATGAGGTCTCGCCAAATTGCCCAGGTTGGTCACGAACCTGTGGGCTCAGGCAATTCCCTCACCGTGGCCTCCCAAAGTGCTGGGATTACAGGCTTGAGCCACTGCGCCCGGCCTTCTTTTAATTTTAATTTTATTTTTTGAGGGGAGAGTCTTGCTCTGTTGCCCAGGTTGGAGAGCAGTAGCACAATCACGGCTCACTGCAGACTCAGTCTCCTGGGCTCAAGCAGTCCTTCCACCTCAGCCTTTTGAGTAGCTGAGACTACAGACGCGCGTCACTATGCTCAGTTAATTTTTTGATTTTTTAAAATAGAGAAGAGGTCTTGCTATGTTGCCCAGTCTGGTCTCAAACTCCTAGGTTCACATTAGCCTCTCGGTTCCACCTCCCAAAGTGCTAGGATTACAGGCATGAGCCACCGCGCCTGGCTCCCTTTCTCTTTTCTGAGTCTCACCATCCTCATCTCTACAGCGGGGTGAACATTCTCACCCTCTTAAAGCTCTTGTGAAGGTTAAACGTGATGCCTGGGCACAGCTCTTTGCATGGGGCCAGCACAGGCAAGTGTAGAGTGACTCTGAGGCCGGGTGGCAGTGCTGTTCACACCTCTGGGGATACCATGGCTGCCAGACAGACACGTCGTTGGCTTAATGGGGCTCATGGTCTGGAGCCCGGAGGCAGGCAGCAAGAGATGCATGCCGCGAGAATTGCTCCGAGGAACGAGTACAGGCACAGAAGAGCATCTAATGGGGGGATCTGACTTGGCTGGGGCTCACTGAGGACTTTCGGAGGAAGCGCCCAAGGAGCAAAACCGAGAGGAAGCCAGTGTGAGGCTGGGCGTGGGGAAGGGGATGGCTGAGGAGAGGGAGGAGATGGGCCATCCGGGCTGAAGGTGGTTAGAGGCTACCTTGGGGGCCTCATGCCCCTGGCCTGGGTACCTTCCTTTCCAAAAGGCCCTAGACTGCTGGGCTTTAGAGTGGGATTGGGGCCCTCACCCAGAGGCCTCCCTGAGCAGAGGAGGAGACTGGCTTAGTCAGCCAGTGCCACAAGCGGGCTGTTTCACTTCTGAAGACCCTGGTTTCCTGTACAACAAAATGGTACTACTGTTTATTTTTAATTTTAAAAAATTTGTTTTTAAAGAGATGGAGTCTCATTGTATTGCTCAGGCTGGTCCCGAACTCCTAACCTCAAGCGATCCTCGTGCCTCAGCCTCCTGAGTTCCTGGAATTATAGGCACCTGCCACCACACCAGGCAAAAATGGGGCAATTAATCTCCTCTGGGGCTGTTTAAGTGAGATGTTGCATGGCAGGCCCAGTGTAGCACCCTTGAAGGATAGCCCATTTCTCTACCCCCATCAGTTTGGAAGTGGGGAGCCCAGTTTTGGATGAGGTGTTCCTCTAACCCAGGCTTGCTCCCTTGGGGGAGTGCTGGCCCCTTTGTTTAATTGAAAGGAAAATGAGGCTGATCTTCCTTTTCCCAGAGATGATCAGATGAGATAACCAACTAACTAGCTTTGGGGGCCCAGAGACAGCAGAGTGCCCACCTCTCCTGATGTTCTTCTCCTCTGGGTTCAGCTTAGGGGTTCAGTTAAACCCAGCTATATCATGAGGTGGGGTGTTCTATTTTCCTCCAATTTGGTCTTGAGGTCACTCCCTGAAGAATGACTGTAAGTTCTATCCCTGCGGTGACAGGGCTTCAGGGGATGTTTACAGTGCCTTTCCTGATACAGATGGTCTAATGCTTTAGTGTTCGACCCGTGGCCAGGTTTCCCTCTCACAGGCTCTTTTTTGATCTATGTCCAGTTTGTGTGTGTGTGTGTGTGTATGTGTGTGTGTGTTTGTGTGTGTGTGTATGTGTGTATGTGTTTGGGTCTCTCTCGTTGCTCAGGGTGGAGTGCAGTGGCATGATCACAGCTCAGCGCAACCTTGACCTCCTGGACTCAGGTGATCCTCCCACCTCAGCCTCCTGAATAGCTGGGACTACAGGAGCCACCACCACACCTGGCTAATTTTTTAATTTTTTGTAGAGTCAAGGTCTCACTATGTTGCCTAGGCTGGTCTCAAGATCCTAGGCTCAAGCAGTCTTCTTACCTCAGCCTCCCAAAGTGCTTGGATTACAAGTGTGAGCCACCACACCTGGTCTGTGTCCAGTTTATTCCTACCAAGATAGCTACTCTCTAGGAGAGTCTTGATGGGGAGGAGAGTTAGATTTGAGGGTGTTGGTCCGGGGGACAAGAGAAGGCAGCACCACAAAACACGTGAAATAACAGAAGCAGTGTATTGCCTACAGAAAGAAGAGGCAGCCGGGCTCTGTGGCTCAGCCTGTAATCCCGCGCCTTGGGAGGCTGAGGTGAGTGGATTGCCTGAGCCCGCGGATTCGAGACCCGCCTGGGCAACTTGGCGAGACCTCATCTCTACAATAAATAAAAAATTAGCCGGGCGTGGTGGCGCACACCTGTAGTTCCGGCTACTCGGAAGGCTGAGGCGAAAGGATCGCCAGAGCCCAGCAGGTCGAGGCTGCGGTGGCCGGAAGCGGCCACTGCACTCCAGTCTGGGCGACGGAGTGAGAAGCCAACTCAAAAAAAAAAATTAAAAATAAAAAAAATAAAAATAAAAAAAAAAGAAAGAAGAGGCAGTGCACCTTGCGGGGCCTACAGGATGGGAGAGCTGCCCAGGACATGTGCACTCAGCCAGTGGGTGTGAACCAGAGGGAGGGATCGAGGAACCTGGGGGTCAGAGCCTCTCTTGGGGTCTAGGATGTTACCCAAGCTGGTTTCTGTGGGGAAATCTAACTGGTGTGTTTAGAGCAAGCAGGCACAAGTCACTGTGACATGGTGACTGCAGCATCTTTGCAAAGCCCATGCGGGCAGTGCGGGGGGGTCAGTGGAGTGAGTCAGGTTGGTTGTGTCTAGCTGTCCCATAAGGAGGTGGTCACCAGGAGGGTATTGCATAAGGCAGATACCTGGATGGATCACACTGAGGAACTGGGAGGAGGACTGAGCCCTGCTTCAGGTATGATAAGGTCTGACATGTTCAGAATGGGTGGCGAGCAGCATAAGATTGTAAGAATTCGCTTCCGGGGACTGAGTTCTACCATCTAATGGGGTAGGATGGCGGAAACAGCACTAACTGGGAGCCAGGTGTCCTGAGTGCAGGCCTTGTTCTCTCAGTGGGAAGAGCAGTTTTCATCTATCACAGGCTCCGCTGCTCACCAGGCACTGTGCCAGGTGCTTCACACGCCTCCGTGAAGAAGGCACTGTGGGTATTCCCATTTTAAGGATGAAGTCAGAGAGATTCGGTCACCCAGCTAGTGAGTAGCAGACCCCAAAGCCTTAACCACTGTCCTGATCTCACCTTGGGGCCTGGCAAGTCCTGCCCTGCTCTGGGCCTTGGAGTTGCCATGTGTGCCCTCAGTGGACACCCAGTGTTCTCCAAGACCCTCTCAGCTCCAGGGTCCATGAGTCTGTTTCTAGGGGTGCCCATCCCCTTGGGGAGTTGTGCCACCACGCCTGCCCATCCATTCTGCTGTTACCTTTACTACGTAGGAAATGACCGTTCTCTCAGCTCCAGTCTACCAGGTCTCCTGCCATCTAGGGCTGACCCTTGGCCCCATGCCTTCTTTCTTGCCCACAAGAGGGAGCAGGGGTGGCCAGGAGCCACGATTTCTCCACTCTGTGTTCATGGGGCCCCGGGCTGGTGGGACTGGGGCATTGTGGGAGACCCCAAAGTGGGAAGGACTTTGATGGTTCCAGTTTGGCAGGAGGGTAGATGGGGGCAAGGGTGTGGTGGGAGGGGAGGCTGGAAGGCTGAGCAGGGCCAGCTTGTAAAGGGCTTGTGGGGAGTGGTTAAGAGTTCTTAGGTAAAGGAGGGACTCGATCAGGTTTGCATCTGGAATGATTGAGAAAATGCCTGTGACAGTCAAAACAGTGTTAGACACATACGGAACATTCCATGAGCTGGTTGTGATGCTTTTTGTTACGTTGCTGATTATGAATGCCCAAACTCCACTGCTCACTAGCTGGGAGAACTTGGGCCAGTCATTAACCCTAGGACTCATTTTTCTTACCAATAAAGCAGAAGGATAAAGAACTTTTCTCCTAGGGATTTTGTTAGGACCCAAAGGGGATAAAGGGAAATTTCGTCTAATCTCAGTTAATTCTGCAAACATTCAGCCAACCAAGCCCAGTGGCATGCCCAGGCCCTTCCTCTGTGTCACGTGCCTCCCTGCTTCTTGGTTGGACACGGCAGAACTTAGTCACTGGCTCTGGAAGCGTACGTCTTTTTTTTTTTTTTTTAAATAGAGACGAGGTTTTGCTATGTTGTCCAGGCTGGTCTCAAACTCCTGGGCTCAAAGAAGTCCTCTCACCTTTGCCTCTCAAAGTGCTGGGATTACAGGTGTGAGCCACTGCGTCCAGCCATGGGCCCATGCCAAACTCCCTTGCAGGCACAAAGTTTTACCTTCTCCATTTCCTTACCATGTTCTCAATCTCAGCCCTACAACAGCACACCCAGCCTCCTCTTCAGACCCTCCCCTGGCCTTGAAGACCTGACTGAGGGACTCCCAGGCTCGATAGCCCATAGAGATTCCCGGGAAGCCAGTGTGGTGTGGAGGGGAATGCGCACGACCTGAGGAAGTCATGAATCTTCTCTGAGTCTCAGTTTCCTCATCTACAAAATGGGAATGAGAATACTTGCTACATTAGTCTCCTGCTGCTCCTGTGACAAATTTCCACATATTTAGTGCTTAATATGACACAAATTGGCCAGGTGTGGAACTATAGGCTCACGCCCATACTTCCAGTACTTTGGGAGGCTGAGGTAGGAGAATTGCTTGAGCCCAGGAGTTCAAGACCAGCCTAGGCAACATAGCAAGACCCTGTCTCTACGAAAAAAATTTAAAAAGCAACCAGGTGTGGTGGCACATACCTGTAGTCCCAGCTGCTCAGGAGGCTGAGGCGGAAGGATCTCTTGAGTAACAGGGTGGTGAGACCCCAACATACACACACATACACACACACACACATACACTCTCCCCCCCCCATTCTTTTACAGTTCTGGTGGTCAGAAGTCCAGAAGTGGATCAGCAGGGCTGTGTCTGTGGAGATTCTAGGGGAAAATCCATTCCCCTGACTTGGTTCGTTTCTAGATGCTGCCTGCATTCCTGGGCTCCCGGCCCTATCCTCTGTCTTCAAAGCCTGGCGTGTAGTATCTTCCAGTCTCTCTTTCAATGTCTCTGTCATCACGTTGCCTTTTCTCTCTCTGACCCGCCTACCTCCCTCTTATAAGGGCCCTTGTGTTACGTGGATAAGGCAGGATGATCTTCCCACCTCAGTATACTTAACTAAATCCCATGTGCAGAATCCCTTCCGTCATGTGAGGCAACAGTCACAGCTCTGGGCATTAGGACATAGGTATCTCAGGGGCCATTACTCAGCCTACCCTGCATGCTTTCAGGGCAGTCATGAGCATCACATGAGACAAGACATGCGAAAGCCTCCAACAGTGCCTGGGACATGCAGTCAGCCCCTTGTTTCCCTCCTGTCTCTGAGCCTCTGTCTCTCCATCTGTAAAATGGGGCCCCTGCCAGCTCCAGCCATCTGAGCCCACCTCCCTAGAACATGCAGTACAGACAGCAGACTGTGCCTCTGACTGGCCAGGGGTTCACAGGAAGCAGCAGAATGGAGCCCTGCCCCCGGGACACCCCTTCTCCTCCTCCCTCCCGGGGGTAGGCCTCCTCTTGGTTCCTGGCCCGCCGAGCATTTCCCATCATTCCCAGGGATGGCTGATGGGAAAGGCTGAGCTCACTGCTCCCCGGGGAGGGCCAGAGTTGGGGGGAGGAGAAGGGAGAGGCTGCTGCTGTGAGAGAATTCGCTGTGAGAGAATGGGAGAGGAGAGGCCAGGGGAGGAGATTGACAGTGGGGAAGGACGAGGTTATCAGTGCTCAGAGGGAAGAGGGTGGGCAGGGCCTCCCACGTGGGCCTTTGAGAATGGTCAGCTCTTCCGCCCAGGCCCTGTCGCTCTGTTCCTCTGCCCGCCTCCCCCTCTCGGGCCGGCTTCTTCTGCTGGGCCCCCGGGTCTGGAGGAGTTCGTGTGTGTGCTGGGGATGAGAGGAGGCTGTCACAGGCCAGCAGTGGCTGAAGTGGGGAGTTACTGCTGGACAGGAATCCAGGAATCCGCCTCTCCAGTGAGAAGACTACCCCAGCCAGAGTCCACCTCCTCCCTTTACTCAGAGATCAGTCACCATTTGCCCCTGGACCCATCATCTGCCTTCCCTGGACCTCACTTTTTAATTTCTCTCTCTCTCTCTCTCTCTCTCTCTCTCTCTCTCTGTGTGTGTGTGTGTGTGATGGAGGGGAGAGGGGGTTAATAGCGCCATCATGGGATTTGAGAGATTCAAATGAGATTGTGATTTCCAACTGATTTTGAAATGTGCACTCTGCTATATAAGGATGTGTCATTCCATGCATATGTATGTCCTTTTAATGTTCTCTCCTCTGCACCTTGATGATCTGGCGTACTCTTCATTGTTCTTCAAGTTCAGCCCAGATGCTCCTGCTCTATCACTTTCTCAGAGTCACCTGTCCATCCCTGGAAGAATGGAGCTGCTCCTTCCCGGAGTGACAGTGACCCTCTTTTTCTTTTTCTGAGTTGGAGTCTCACTCTGTCGCCCAGGCAGGAGTGTAGTGACTCACTCATGGCCACCGCAGCCTTGACCTGCTGGACTCAGGCGATCCTTCCTCCTCAGCCTTCCCAGTAGCTGGAACTACAGGCATGTGCCACCACGCTCGGCTAATTTTTAAAAAAAAGTATTGTAGAGACGAGGTCTCACCAAGTTGCCCAGGCTGGTCTCAAACCCCTGTGCTCAGGCAGCCCTCTTGCTTCAGCCTCCCAAAGTGCTGGGATTATAGGCTGAGCCACCACGCCCGGCCAACAGTGACCCTCTTTGTAACCTTCTTTTGTAGTGGGCCTTTGGTCAGCTAGTCATTGGTTTGTACATCTGTCTCCCCCCACCACAAGTGGGTAGTGCATTCATAGCAGACCCCTCTGCTTTTCAAGGTCGCTGTAGTTGTGGTGAGAGACAGGCATGAATGGCCAAGGCATTGGGGAAGCTGGCCTCCTGGGGTCTGGCCTGGACAAGGTCGCTGCCTGGCAGTCTGGCCCTTAGAATTGAGTAGGCCTTCATGACTGACTCAGTCAGATTCACAAGAGCCCAAGCTAAAAGCAGGTGACTGAATCATTCAGATCCTTCACTCTCTGTGATGTGAATCCTCATGCCAGGGAGCCCATGACATCCTGCTGATAATCAGGACCCTAAGGGATCGTGTTAGTGAAATCTGAACCGAGGGAGGGGGACAGTACTGAAGCAGAGGCCATCTAAGCCTTAAGGAAGCATCTCCCATGAGCTCATCCACCATACTACAGACTCCCCCCGAAAACCCATGTCTGAACTCAGAAGTTTGAGACCAGCCTGGGCAACTTGGTAAGACTTCCTCTCTACAAAAACAAAACAAAAATACAAAAAACACCACAACAAAGCAATGTGCCTGCCTATAGTCCCAGCTACCTGGGAGACTGAGGCAGGAGGATTGCTTGAGCCTAGAGGTTCCTAGGGTCCACTAGATATACAGTATGAAGTAAACTTGGGAGACAATGCCCAAAGGCTCCTTTACTTCCTGTGATGTGTTCTTATGTGTGATTACTTATATTTTCTCCCCCACGAGACTTTAAGCCCCACAACGGCAGGGTCCTGCATAGCTTGTTCATGCCTCTCGGAGCACTAATCCTGCCATATGCTGAACTTGGGTTATGTGCCAGGCACGTGCAGACATCAGCTTGCTCATCCCCTCTGCACCCTGGAGGTAGGTTGGGTTATCCTATTATCCAGGTGAGATGCTGTGTCCAAACAGACAGAACTGTTAAGTGCCAGGGTAGAGATCTGGACCCTGTTGTTAGTTGCTCCTCCCCACATCTGTTTCCATTTGTGAGGTTCTTCCTGGGATTTGGAAGGAGATGGCCTGAGTATCTAGGTTGCGGCAGGCATAGCTGGTTCTGGGGTTGTCTCTCTCGATAGACTGGTGGCTAAGAGGGGGCCAGTACTGCTTTTCCTGGCAGGCATTTCACAGACTCTCCTGGGACCATGGAGGGGACCCGGTGGGAAGGGGCAGGGATCCGGCCTGGAGGAAGGTGTGGAGATGTCCCTGAATGCACCTCCCTGCTCACTGCCTCACAGAGGCACGGCTGCTCCTGGCTGGCTTTGCTGCACCTACCTTATCCGCATCTGTGTAATGGAAATGCATTTCTTAAAAACGCCCTGTGATTCAGCTTTGTCCTAATAAGAGACCTTTGTCTCTGCTCAGCACTCTGGTCTCCCCAGAACTGCTCATACCCATTATCTCTCAGCTGCCGGGACTCCTAGGAGGTCACGTGACCCCCACTGAGAGCTGGTGAGCCAACTGAAGCCAAGATGGACAAGGACCTGCCACGGCCACCAGTGAGTCTGCTTGTTGTGGTGGCGGTTCGTATTATCACTGCTTTCAGAGCTCCAACTATGTGCCAGGGCCTCACTTGACACTCTAGACAGCCGCAGTGCAGGGCCTGCCTGCCCCAAGCTTGTATGTGCCTGGACTCCTGTGTGACACACATTCTCTGTGCCAAGCACAGCCCTTGCCCTGTAGGAGCTCCCGTCCTGGGGGGTAGAATACCCAAAGGGATCATGCCCAGCAGGAAAGGGGTGTGAGATAGGCCCCCTCAGCCTGGAGGCTAGTGAAGCTCCCCGAGCAGGCAGGGCTTGAGCCCTCTCCTCCAGGGGTCCCTGCATTGCAAGGTTGGGCTCACTTGGCAGGCTGCCTGAATGCCTAGTTGCTGACTTCCCTCTTTATGGGCCTCTGGCCTCCTCAGGTCACCTTCTGAGAGCACAGGTAGCTGCGTGAGCAGGGGCTTTGGAGCCAATGGGATGGCATTACCTCCTGCGACCTGGGTAGCTTGTCTCTCCCCTCTCTCTGGCCTCCAGTTTCCAATTCTGTAAAGTGAAGATAATCCCTTTTTCTCCTTAAGATTAAAAATGATAACTATGTAAAGTACCTAGTACATGGCAAATTAACAAATAGGAAGTCTTAAAATAATTGCTGGGCATGGTGGCACTCGCCTGGAGTCCCTGCTACTTGGGAGGCTGAAGTGGGAAAATCTTTTGAGCCCACGAGTTTGAGGCCAGTCTGGACAATAAAGTGAGACCCTGTCTCCAAAAAAAAAAAAAAAAATTAAAAAATTGGTATTGTGGGGTTTTTTGTTTTCTAAATTTTAATAAAACTACCCATTTGAGAATTTAAAAAGAAAGGTCATTATGATTTCAAGATGCCTGATCAACATGTGTTTACATTTGTAATACTGCTTTTTTTGAGTCCTCCTGGCATCCTAAATGTTACCCCAGTATGTCCAATGTCCAATAATTAATGTGTTTGGTTTGGAACACACTCAGGATAAATTGCGTCTTTCAAAAATATCAGGCCTGGTATGGTGACTCACGCCTATAAACCCAACACTTTGGGAGGTCGAGGTGAGAGGATTGCCTGAGGCCACTGGTTCGAGACCAGCCTGGGCAACTTGGCAAGACCTCATCTCTACAGCAAATCAAGCAGAATTAGCCAGGTGTGGTGGCACATGCCTGTAGTTTCAGCTACTTGGAAGGCTGAGGTGGAAGGATCGCCTGAGCCCAGCGGGTCAAGGTTGCGGTGGCCATGAGCGTGCCACCACACTCCTGCCTGGGTGACAGATTGAGATTCTGACTCAAAAAAAAAAATCTAATTATTTAAAAATTCTGTTGGGTGCGGTGGCTCATGTCTGTAATTGTAGCACTTTTGAAAGCCGAGGCAGGAGGATCGTTTGAACTCAGAAATTTGAGACTAGCCTGGGCAACCTAATGAGATACTGTCTCTAAGAAAAAAATAATTAATGGGCATGGTGGTATGTACTTGTAGTCCCAGCTACTTGGGAGGCTGAGGCAGGAGGATTGCTTGAGCCCAGGAGTTCAAGGTTGCAGTGAGTTATGATTGTGCCACTGCATTCTAGCCAGGGAGACAGATTCTGTAAATAAATAAATAAATAAATGAAAAAAGTGAAAATTCAGAGGCATTGTTATTATGTTTTTACTTCTTAACTTACGAAGCAGATGACTTGAACTGCTTATATTTTTATTTTTTGTTTTTTTCAGAGTAGAAAAACAGGTTTATTGAGTATACTGCAAGAGAGCAGTGGGCAGAACAGCAATAAGGGAGCTGTCCTGCTTCCATTTTTATTTCCTGTTCTGAGTCTTTGGGCAAATTATTTAACCTGTGTCTCAGTTTTGGGTGGGGATATATCAAATGGGAATGATAAAAGTTTCTACTTTATCAGGTTCTTGTTAGTATCATCGAGTTAGTATAGTGTTTAGAATAGTGCCTGGTTTGTGCTAAATACTGAAACTTCAGTTATAATAATAATAACAATACTTCCTTAATTAGAGAATATACCCTGATTGGTACCACAATCCAGTCAGATTGCTTTTCAGTTAACATTCTGTCAGTGAACATTTACTTTGTGCTGGCTCTGGGCTTGTGTGGGCCATGGTCTTGGGGCCTGATTGCAAGTGCTGGCTCCCTGGCTCTACCAGTGTCCTGGGCTCCCAGGCCTTGGTTTCTGCCTCTTGCTTCTAGCCCCTGGGGCCTCTGGTGAGGCTGAGCTCATAAAAAGTGTCGGCAAAGCACTTTGTGGATCGATGCTAACTAATAGCGGCTCCCTGGAGCTGGTGCAAGTAGGAAAGATGATTGTGGAGGCTGCTTGGATCAGGCTCAGGGATGGGCACCCAGGAAAGGCCAGTGTGGTCCTCAGAGTGGGACCTGGGAAGACCTAGACCTTATGCTTTGTGCCAGGAGTAGATGCTGGAAGAGTCTGATGATGTGGAGGGTGCCATTCATGGCCACGGGGGAAGAGACTTGCCCAGCAGAGGCAGAACCAGGGGCAGAGACCCAACCAGGCCACACACCTGGTCACATCTAGCCAGAGTTGGGTGCATGACCTGTTCTGGGCATCCTCTTGCCAGGGATCCTTTAATTGCCCCATCTTTCCACAGGTGGCTTCTGCCCAGACACATGGCTGTCTTAAGTATAGCATGGTGGCTTCAGTCCGATGAAGGGCATTAATGGGAAGTTGGCATGGGACCCCAGGCAAGACTTCTCCCCAGTTCTGCCCCTTCTCTGTGTCTTAGACTGAGCTGAGATCTGTTCTGGAAACTGCTGTGGGGGCAGCAGATGGGGACTGTGCCTTCTGGGAGTTCCTGGTCTGATAGAGGAGGCTTGACCTTGTCTGATGGGGGAAACATGGCTCCTTTTCCCTGGGACTCCCTTGTATAATGGAGGGGACATAGTCCCCCAGTCCTCTGGCAGCTCCTTGTCTTCATCCTGTAGGAGTCTCCAGTCTGATGGAGGAGTCATGGCCACTTTCCTCAGAGAGATCCCCTATTTGATAGAGGAGACCTGCCCTCTGTCTGATGGGGGAGGCTCATCTTGTCCTCTCACTCATGAAACCTCATTTGATGATTTCTACCTTTGGGAGCTTTTCAAAGGCAGAAACCCCTCAGCCCCCTGCCTGATTCTTGGGGAGCCCAGGTCCCACAGGCATAGCCACAGAGCAACCTGGGCAGAGTTGTGGACTTGGCTGCTATAGGGCAGAGAGTAAGGGAAGATAGGACCATAGAGGGGCCCCTTTAGCAAGTGAGGGTGACACGGAAGGCTTCCTGGTGGAGGTGCCTTGATGGGACCTTCTGATGGACAGGAGGTGCCTGGTTATGACGAGTACCCATTGGGGTTAAGGGGTGGAGGCTCCCTCAGGCTGGGAAGGGAAACTCGAGGGATCACTCTGGTGAGCCCCTGTCTCCATGGAGGCTGGACTGCTGGTGCTGAAAAGAGCTCAGGGAGACCCTCATTACCGTCAGGGAGTCCCTCACCCTCTGCCTGTCTGAGCACAGCAGAGTGCTGCCAGCTCGGGACATCCGCCCCCCTGGCCTGAGAAGCCCAGAGTAGGGGAGGAAACAGGACGCATATCAGGAACGCCTTTTCCTTTTCTTTGTAACTAACCCCCTCACTTGGGGTTGGGGAGAACCGGTCCTGCAGGGCTTGCCTTAGCCTGGCTGCTGCTGCCTGCAGCCCCGAGGTCCGGCTCTCCTGGGGCCTCTTGCCACCTCCTGACCCCAACTTCTGATGCTGCTCCTGGGCTGGCCCTTTGACACCACTGAATCTCAGGGCTCACATCTGTAGAATGGGGTAAGAAGTCTCACCTGCCTCATCAGGGCGTTTGCTTTTCCTCTCTGTATGGAATTTACATTATTTATTCCTCTGTCCATGAGCTGTGCATGGAGCCCTTCCTGTGCACCAGTCTCTGGGATGGGCAGGGGTGGAGACCATGGGGGAGGAGCAAAGGAGGGGGATGAAGTCTGTTGAGACTTGTCTGGGGACATTGGAGTAGAGATATCCCAAGACTGGCGGGTCTGGGGTCTGAGATGGTCTGGCTGGAGATGGAGGTTTGGATTTCCCAGAAGCTGGTGGTAGTTGAAGTGGTTGGGTGGGTCGTGTCACCCAGGGAACTGCTTGCCATGGGCCCTGGGAAGGGTCGGAGGTCAGACTCAGCTCTGGAGCCCACTGGGAGCTGGGCTCAGAGCAGGAGTGGGGAACTCTTGGCCAGGGCCTCCAGTAGGACTGAAATGGAGTCACTGGGTTTGGAGTTCCATGACTGGGTCTGGGGGTGTGTGGGGAAGGGTGGGCCACGGAGGATGAGGGGGAGTAAAGGTGAAGGTGCTTAGACGTCAAGGAATGTGGCCAGTCAGATTGTCATTTGCTTGCTTATTTTTCTCATTATTCAAATTGTTTCTCTGCTGAGTGCGTGTGTCGCTATGTGGGGTGCATGTGTTGTAAGTGTGTAGGCTATAGGTGAGATGTGTGTGGATATGTGACGCATGTGTGTATGGGGGGCGTGTTTAGTATTTGTGTGTGTGTGTGTGTGTGTGTGTGTGTGTGTGTGTGTGTGTGTGGTGTATAGTTTGTGCTCGTGGCCACATTCATATCCTTGTTTCACACAGCAGGATGGTGCCAAGCCATCCTGCCTGGGCTAGAACCAGGGAAGGATTCATCAATGTAAATTTCCCTTCTCTACTTGGGGTTACACACAATGATGTGCTGGTAACAACTGACCCTCCAGAAAAAAAGGAGGATGGGAGATTGTAGTATTTGCCATTTTCTTTGGTGTAAATTCTCCCACCACAGATTTCACTCTCCCAGCATGATGTCATTGGACGTAGAGTTGGGAAGAGATGAACAGTAGACTCCATTAGGTAGTATCCCTACCACACAGAAGTCGTAGGCTTTAATAACCTCAAGAGCGTAACAGTGACATTTAGTAAAATAATTAGTAAGTGGTATGTTTTGAGTGTGTATTTCCTTTATTTTATATATATATATATATATTTTTTGAGTTGGAGTCTCACTCCATCACCCAGGCTGGAGTGCAGTGGCACGCTCCCAGCTACCCCAGCATTTACCTGCTGGGCTCCAGAGATCTTTCTGCCTCAGCCTTCCAAGTAGAACTATAGATGTGCACTACCATGCCTGGCTAATTTTTTGATTTATTGTAGAGACTAGGTCTCACCAAACTGCCAAGGCTGAACCCTTGAACTCAGACAATCCTCTCACCTTGGCCTCCCAAAGTGCTGGGTTTACAGGCTTGACCCACCACGCCCGGCTTATATTTTTTTTGAGTCAACGTCTCACTCTGTCACCGAGGCTGAAGTGAGGTGACACCATCACAGTTTACTGCAGCCTTGAACTCCTGTGCTCAGGCAATCCTTCTGCCTCAGCCTCCCGAGTAGTTGGGACTACAGGCACACACCACCATGCCCAACTCGTATATTTGTAGAGTTGAGGTCTTACTATGTTGCCCAGGCTGATCTTGAACTCCTGGTCTCAAACAATCCTCTCTCCTCGGCCTCCCAAAGTGCTGGAGCTACCTCGGCCTCCCAAAGGCATGAGCTATTGCACCCAGTTAATACAATGTATTTAGATGTAGGTTTTATTGGGGTTTCTCAACATCAGCACTATTAGCATTTTGGGATGGAGATTCTTTGCTGGGGCTAGGGGGACTAACCTGTGCATTATGCAGACAGCCTATCTCTGTCACTACTTACTGGAAGCCAGCGGCACCCCTTCCTCAAGGCATGGCAACCCATGATATCTCCAGACATTGCTGGATGTCCCCTGGGGTGCAAGTCCATCCCCAGTTGAGAATCACTGGTGTTGGCTGGGTTTCTAGCTCACCCAATTCATAAAAATGTGACGATCGGCTCCTGGGAGACTATATAAGCCAGATTCAGCACCACGGCTCTGTACCTGCAGAAACAGTGACATGGGTTTTTCGCCACAAAAATTATTTTTTAGGAAAGAGTCACCGCCTTAGGCCTTAGATTTCAGTTTATACAGAGTCCCTGACCACAGATGACCCTCTCTGCTCCCTGACTGATCCACTGAGAGACTGACACAGAGTCAAAGATGTGCCGCTGTCCTGGGTCTCTTGTGACATTTTATGGAATGTGAGAATGGGAAGGAAGCAGTGTTTCTGAATTAATATTTTATGTTAACATAAAATGTTATGCTACATCCCTAAATGATTATTCATTCCAACTAGCAAAACAAAACAACCAAAACAAAAAAATCCTTATTTATTTATTTATTTTGAGTAGGCGTCTCACTTGTGGCCCAGGCTGGAGTGCAGTGGCACGCTCACAGCCACCGCAGCCTCAACCCGCTGGGCTCAGATGATCCTTCTGCCTCAGCCTTCCAAGTAGCTGGAAACACAGATATGCAGCACCACACCCAGCTAATGTTTTGATTTATTGTAGAGACGAGGTGTCACCAAGTTGCCCAGGCTGGTCTCAAACTCCTGGGCTCAAGCAATCCTCTCACCTCTGTCTCCCAAAGTGTTGGGATTACAGGCATGAGCCACTTCGCCTAGCCATAAAAAATCCTTTAAATAAAATATTTCCCCAGGAGAAATAACAGACTGCCTTGTGTCTGGGATGCTCAGTGGCTAACGGGCTCCCGCCGAGGCTGTAGACGCACGTTTTGTCCTGGTGGTGAGAGGCTGCTGCCTCTAACTTGCTGCTTGGCCCAGGTCCTGTTTTTTTCCCCAGCTTCGAGCTTAGGGGTTGGCTCTTGTTTGTTCATCTGTTCATTCATTCAGAACATTTATTAAGCACCAACTATGTGCCAAGGAAAATAAATGACTGAAGGAAGACGCAGTTCCTGCTTTCTGGGGTTTGCCATCATTTCAGTTCCGTGGCATCCACTTAGGAGTGGTGATGTGTGGGCGCCTGTGGATGCAGAGGGGACAGTGGGGAGAGGGAAAGGTGCGAGTGTGTGCTGGGTGTCTGATGTGTGCCCAGAGCCAAGCTGGGTACATCATCCATGCTTATTTAGGGAGCCTGTGTCTCCCACTGCAAAGTGTAGGTGCTCTGGGGGCAGGTGCCTGTATCTCCTCCTAATAAAAACAGTGCCAGGCCCAGAGGTTTGAAAAATAAAAGGGAAAAAGAAAGGAGGTAATTAAGAGATGAATGGAGGAAAAGAAGACGGCAGAGAAGTCAGAGGAAGAGCGCGTTAAGCCAAAGCAATCAAGGAAGGCTTCTTAGAAGAGGTGATGTTGGAAAGGGTATGAAGGATGGGAAGGACTGTAGTTTCCAGAATGCATGCATAGGGTACCACAGGAAGAGGGAAGAGAGGAAAATGTCTCAGGAAACTTCTGGAATGTGGAGGTCTAAACTGGGAAAAGAACACCATAAACTGTGTTTTTCTATCTGAGATTGGGACAGAGACAGAAAACCAAAAACTGTCCCTGTCTCCAGCAGGGGTGACATAACCATCTCCTCCCACTTCCAAGACCTTCTCACGTGAGAGACATTTGGGCAAAAACTCTCCCCTGAGCATGGGGATGGGACAGAGCATTGAGCAGGGCCACGGTGAAGATGATGATAATGACTATAGAATCCACAGTGTCAGCTTCCCTGCACTGACTTCCTGTTGGGTACCGAGCCTTTATGTCTGTCCCCAGTCTGTTGGGTAGATAGCACCTCCATTCTCCAGATGAAGGAAGCTGAGCCTCAGGAAGGATACGAAGCTGGCCTGGGGTCGCACTGGACCCAGGCAGGGTCTGCTCGCTTCAGCTTCCATGCTTTTCTGCTGCTAGCAGCCTTCCCTTCCTGGGAATGTTCAGGCGGGGTCTGTGGGTCTCTGGTATCCAACTGCCAGCCTGCTGGGGAAATTGCTATTAGTCTTTGATGTTCTGATCTCCAGTGTCATGGGTTAACAGAAAATGGGCCAAGCTTCTTTCAGAAGCTCTCTTCTTTGTCTGTGGCATCGGGTGGCTCCCCTCTTTCCTTACTCTGTACCCTCTACAAATCTCTGGAAACATGGGCCCGGCGCAGTGACTCATGCCTGTAATCTTAACGCTTTCGGAGGCCGAGGTGGGAGGATCGCTTGATGCCAGGAGCAACATAGTGAGACTCTGTCTCTACAAAGTAAAAAATATAAAATAAATAAATAAAATAAAAATCTTCACAAATATGACCAGGTGCCGTGGCGTACGCCTGTAAACTCAGCACTTTAGGAGGCCAAGGCAGGAGGATTGCTTGAGCCCGGAAATTCAACACCTGCCTGGGTCACGTGGCAAGATATATATAAAAACAAAAAATATATATATTTTTTTACTGTAGAGATGAGGTCTCACCAAGTTGCCCAGGCTGGTCTCAAACCCCTGTGCTCAGGCAATCCTCTCACCTTGGCCTCCCAAAGTGCTGGGATTATAGGCATGAACCACCGTGCCCGGCAATATTTTTTTAAAGGTAGAAAGTTTTTCAAAAATTAATTTTAGGGCAACCCCTTCGGTTCTCCTCCCACTATGGGAACTTTACTGTTCTCTCAATAAATCCTACTTTTAAAAATTTAATTTTAAAAAACCTTTACAAATATGGATGATGACTAGAAAAGTGAACCCATGAATGTGGGTAGGAGGCTTGGGGAAGTGCGGTCTGCCTAGAAGCCGGTGGGAAGTTCCGAGCCCAGGAGCCAGACTTGGCTAGAGCTCCCCTCTCACCGCCCCTCACCATGCCTCAGGCCTGCCAGACACTGCCCTGTGCCCAGGGAGCCATGGTGGATTTTGAGCCAGGATGAGACAGAAAGCGAGGCGCTTTCCCAGTCTGACTCTGGGCACACCAGCGAATCTCTGTTTCCTGGCCCTGGTGCAAGACTCTTCTCCTTTGGGCTTTGATTTCTCTAGCTGGGAAATGAAGCAGTTTGTACTGTGATCCCCCGGACTCCCTCAGGCTCCGGAAATCTGTGAAATGGGGTAACATTTCCTGCCTTCCTGCCTCCTTCCCCCTCCTGGGCTGTCCTGAGAAGCAGGTGCACCGAAGCCCGGGGAACAGGCCGGCAGTGCTTTGACACACGGAGGGCTGTTGAATCCTGGCAGAGCAGACACGCCTGTACACAAATAACTCTGCTACCAGGGAGAATGCGATAAGGGCCCTCGGAACCTCTTCACAGTCGCTGCCACCTGCTCCTTACACCTCCCTGCTCCCTGATGACTGTTCTCACACCCAGGAAAGTGGGTCAGAATATAGGGCGGCTGCGATGGAGAGTGAATGCCCCCTTGCATGGTCCTCGCCCTCCCAGCTGAGCCATGACTGCTGTCAGGGGCACGGATGGGGGAAAGCGATGGGGTTGAGAGCATCTCTGTGTCCAAAATACAGCCCTGGTGAGTCATCTCCTCCTCTCAAATGCCCATGGCTCCCCACTGCCTTCTAGATATGGTCCAAGTGCCTTAGCCTGGCATTCAAGGCCTTTCACAACCTTCTCTCCCTCCCAGCCCAAGAACTGCACACAGAGGCCTTTCGCGACTCTCTGGGGAGTGACTGGACAGTTCTCCAGTCCAGCCTCCTTCCCTCACACGCCTCTTCCCTCACCAGGTGGTTCACCATGGTCCGAGCACCTAATGGACGAACTCAGTTTCCCTTTCCAGGCCTCCGCCAGCAGTGCTGTCGCCTCTTCCACACCTCTGTGTGTTCTTCAAGATCCTCCTTATTCCTGCCTCCTCTCTTGAAGCCTTTCTCGATCCCCCAGATGCAACCAAACAATCTCACCTCTCAGGCAGTATTGTGAGTGGTGAAAAGTGTGGACTCTGTAGCCAGACTGGCGGACTCCGATAACTAGCTCTGCCACTTACTTGCTGTGTGACAAGTAGGGCAGATTGTGTAATCTCTTTGCCTCAGTTTTCTCATCTGTGAAATGGGATGACAGTAGCAATTCTTCTAGGGTTGTTGGAGGAATACATTAGTTAATATGTGTGACACACTTAAGGCAGTAACCACCTGGTTTCTTTCCAAGATGAGTTTGCTGAAGTTGGTGGAAGATTGAGTAAATATCAGGACGTCTTCCCATATTCAGTGCTAAAAATGCATTCGTAGCATTTTCTTCTAACGTGACTTTTCTGGAACTCACAAAGGATTGATTTGTTCCCAGTGCTCTCTCAGTTCACTGGCAACGAATCCATATGCATGGATGGTCTTTCCGGCATGAGTTTTCTGATGTTGAATGAGATGTGCTTTGTCTAAATGCTTTCCACATGTGGTCTACTCCTGGGGCCCCTCTCCTGAATGAGTTTCCTGATACTAGCTTTGTGATCTGGGCAAGCTATGGAGGGTCTCTGAGTCTGGGTGTCCCCTCTGAAAAACCAGAATATTTAGAAGGAATAAGATAATAATGTGTGTGAAGGACCACCTTTGTTGGTGGGTTTCTCTAACTTGGCTGTGCTGTGATCTTGTTCATGTGAGTGTCCCCAGAGCCTGGCACTGTTAGTGCCTGTGTGCACATTGAGTGGGCAAGTGGATGGTGATGGGATGACCATTGGTCAGAGAGGAGCATAGGTCTGTTTGGCATGTATCTGCTGTATTCTTGGTGCAGCCTGATGGTGGCTGTGACCCTGACCTGATGAATCATTTTCTAAGCCCAGTACCATTGCCCCTGACCGCCAAACAGAAGTCCAGATAGAAGAAGACATCTGGAGTTCACCCGCCCAGAGAGAAAGATCAGCACCAGTATCTTTTTATCATCCATCCTCATACTTGACTTCTCTCTTAAGGCATTCATTCAACAATGTTCAACCTATGTTTATTTTTTAAGTGCCTGCTGTATCCTGGGTACCATGCTATGTCCCAGGAATCCCATGGCAATAACACAAGTAAGGTCATTAACCTCATTGTGTTATAAAAGTGAAGCAGAGGGTATGTTATCAGATCATCACAAAGGCATAGAAAGTGCTGTGAATGGGGACATACTGGGTTGGAGTTGATGGAGGCGACACCTAACTCAGACTTGGGGAGAGTCAGGGAAGCCTTCCTGGAGAAAGAGACAGCTGAGCATTAGACACAACATGCCTGGGAAGGGATCTTGGGAATCAGAGATGTAGACTCTGGATTATAGTAAGTCCCGTACCTACAAACCTCCAAGTTGTGAACTTTAAAGATGTGAATGTGCGTTCGCATGTCCAGTCACTTAAATTAGTTCACATGTGTGGTGTACATTGTCATGTGCATGCATCCTTCTCTTTTTATTTTTTGAGTCAGAGTCTCACTGTCACCCAGGCTGGAGTGCGGTGGCATGCTCACAGCCACCTCAGCCTTGACCTGCTGGCTCAGGCTATCCTTCTGCCTCAACCTTCCAAATAACTGGAACTACAGGCACGTACCACCAAGCCTGGATAATTTTTTTTTTTTTTTTTTTTTGAGTTGGAGTCTCACACTCTGTCGCCCAGACTGGAGTGCAGTGGCCACTCCCGGTCACCACAGCCTCGACCTGCTGGGCTCCGGCGATCCTTCCGCCTCAGCCTTCCAAGTAGCTGGAACTACAGGCGCGCACTACCACGCCCGGCTAATTTTTTTGATTTATTGTAGAGATGAGGTCTCGTCAAGTTGCTCAGGCGGGTC